>JAJHZJ010000759.1:5330000-5445000 GCA_023548195.1 Bettongia penicillata ogilbyi
ACTTTGCTAACAAGAATTTAATTTCCTATACTTCTCTTTCAGCTTGTCTGGGATACTTTATTAGAATAATGAAACACGACAATGGAATTTATCAGGATAAATGAAAAAAAAAGAAATTTAGTTATTCTAAGGTGAAAAGAGAATAACGATCAAGAACTTTGAAAAAATGTCATTTGAAAACTCAACTCAGTACAAGAATATGACTCTTGTATACATTGCAACTTTGCTGACTCCTACAACATATTCTTCAGCAAATTGCAATGCATTTTATTTGCAATACTAAATTACTCATTTAGCTGTGTATTTAAAATGAGTTCACAGAACAAAGATAGGATTTTACTATTTTTCCTCCTTATCCTGATGGTTTGGTTGGTACTATCGTATGAAAGATAGCAAATAGCTTGTTTTATATAAAAGTATCAGTGCACATCTGACTATCATCTCCCTACCTCTATCATCTCTCTACTCCATAAGCTTCAATGGCTTCCTATTTGTTCAGGGATCAAATTCAAAATTCTTTGATGTTGAAAATTCCTCATAACCTACTTTCACCCTTTGCCCCACACCTTTACCTTTCCAGTCTTCTATATATTTTCCCCTTCTTCCCACATCACATATTCTTTAATCCAAAGAGGCACTGGCTTATTTTCTCTTCCTTGAACTCGATCTCCTGGCTCCAGGAATTGTCACTGGATGTCCTCTCATACCCAGAATGTTCTCCCTCCTTATCTATGCCTACTGCCTTTTCTGGCTTCTTTTAAATCCCCCCAAAATGACTGCTTCTAGAGGAAACCTTTCCTAAGCTCTCTTAATGCTAATGCTTCCCCTGAGTAAATTATTTTCCATTGATCCTATATGTAGCTGGTTTTTACATATTAATTGCAGGGGCTATCTTTGGCTTGACTTTGAATCCTCTACTCTAAGCACTATTCCTATCACATAGCTGATGCATAAAAATGATTATTGGCTGACTGATTATAAAAGAAACTAATACTTTTGGCTCAGTCACTATATTTTAGTCACTATATCTGAGTCACACTGATTTCTATATTAACTGATTCAAAGTTTGGATCAACTCAGATATTTCAGATTTCATATAACTTCAAATAGCCTAAATAGTAAAAACTTTAGAGAATACTGTATATGTTTTTAAATGGCCATGTTATGCTTTATTTATGAAAAGTTAAATTTCACTTATTTTCTTACTATTTTTTTTCTGTGTTCATGAACCAAACTCTTTCTCTAAAGTTAAAATATTGCTATTAATAAGCACGTTATAGTACATTTTCCTGAACACAAGATCTTTTCTACAATACTAAGAGGCAATTCCTCTTTCCTTTTTCTTAGTGAGGATAAGGCATCAGAGGAATTAAACATTTTATTCAAGTATATTAAAACAGAAAGAACTCCAAACTCAGGGAAACTGAGTTCAAATTCCAGCCCTGTGTCACACATACCCGAAGTGATCTTTGGAAAATCACTTAACCACTCTGGGTATTAATTTTGTCATCTATAAAATGAGGAAGCTGAACTAGATAGACCTCTAAGTACCTTCCCACTCTATGAAGGACCTCCAAATACCAAGAATCTAAAGCCCCAACTCTGCACCCGACCAAAGGACCTACCCAATCTCTCAATTACACATGAAAAGTTTCTAGGTTAAAAAAAAGTGTGTGTGTCTCTGTGTACATGTATATAATATATGTATATATATATATATGAATCTGTATATAAATACATACACACATACATATATGCATGTATACTAATGGCTGTAACCTTCATGGATCATTTGCCAATATTGCCTCATCTGTACCCTTACTTGCTAGAATAACCCACTGACCTACAAAAAACCCTGCATTTTGTAGAAACCAAATCTATTTCTGAGATTCTAATGTTCCTATAAAAATCCCATATATAATCCTTCAATAGAGGATATAAATATCCCATTATTACTTTAATCAAGATACTACATTTTTTTAAAAATGTAGCAATAAATGTAATATTTCTTTATGGAAAAATAAATGAGAAAATCCCTGTGTGAAAAGGGTTCTAGGATGTTTCTGTAAGTGGCAAAGGTTAACATTCTCATTTAATAGTAATTAAAGAACTCTCCAGTTAAATCAGAAAATCAATAATCAGGGGAAAAGTAGGGATGTCTTAAAACTGCAAGGAAGGTACTTTAACAAAAAGACCTAGAGTGATGAACTAAAAATAGATAGGATAATAGGTAGACTAAATCTCATATACTCTCTTTATAGATGAGGAAACTAAGTCCCAAAGACAGGAACATGATTAGCTCAAGTCACGTAGTGGGAAGCCTGGGTTTAAAGTCTTGTCCTCTGACCCTAAGTTCAGGGTACTTCCTTTCATGCCAAATTGCATTTTTATAATCTGGAAAAAAAAACAAACAAACTAGGTCAACTTCCTCATTTTACTACTGAGGAAAAAAGAATTACCCAGGTGGAAATGATCATTTTGGCATTTCCAATGTGCATTTAATATTAATTGATCTCTACAATGCTAATTTCTAATCTTTTGGGGATTCTGAATTTAGAAAGGAGGGAGGGCAGGAATTGCCAATTTATTTTCTTGTTTTGAAATTTTCTGCACAGCTTTTCATATTTCTGTCACTTCATATCTATATGAATGAATTTTCCTTACATGATTGCAAACTCTTTGAAAGAAGAGAGCATGCTCCTCTTGATATTATCCTTCACCCATTTCATTGACACATTTCACCTGAATCCTCTTAAGGAAAATCAACTGAAGAAAGTGGAATTCCAAGACCTATTTGCATATCACTAAAAATCAAAAAGCAGTCTACTGATGCAAAAAGATTTTGAATCTTTGCTTTTCTTTCCTGAAAGACAAGCAGTCTTTTGCCATATAACACAACCTTCCTTTCAAAATAAAACAAGAATTCTGGGCTTGCTTACACAATTGAGGGAATTACAAAACTTGACACCTGACCCTCACCATCCTTTCCTAACCTTTATTTCCCGTGATGCTCCAGGTCATAATCAATTACTCCAGATCAGAAATTCAATTAATGATTCAATATAAATTTATTAAGTTGCTAGATATTGCATCAGACTTAGAGTTGAAAGATTCTTTAGAAGTTAGTCCAATTCCCTTACTTTTCAAATGTAGAAACTGAGGTCCAAAGAGATTAAACTACTTGTCTAGCATCACAAAGGTTTCAAGAAAGAAAGTTTGAGTATGAACCTAGTTCCACTTCTGCCAAATCCAATATGCTCCTAAAAAAGTAAAACAGATAGCACCTTAGTTTTCTGCATCAAATTTATTTCTCAATATGCCCTTTAGAATCTCTTTTGCATTAAGAAAAATAGTAAAATAAAATTGACATAGTATATAACATCCTGCACTCATAGTATCTCACTTCTCTCCCAGGAAGAGGAAAATGTGTTTCATTATCTGTCCTCTTGGGAACATATTTCATGATAAAAAGCTCTCTAATTTCCCAGTACATTTTGCTAAATCTTTTTTTTCCCCAGAATTTTGTGTTTTAGTTTTATCAAATAAGGGGACACTGTCTAATTGATTGCAGAGTTTGCTTCTCTATTGGGTACCACTCTTTTAGGGTTTTAAAAAAATTAACCAATATAAATTTTTTTTTGATGATTACTGCATTATAGCTTGAAACCTGATAATGATAACCCTGTTTTTGAGTTCTTCCTGGTGCTGCGGTGTTTTGAAGGGGCTCAGATCAAACTATTTATTTCCCTTCCAGATCAGCCTCTGACCTCCAGACTAGAGCAATAGCCTCTGTTACTATCTCATTATGGAATTTGCCTCAGCTCCTGTCACCTTCTCACCCTAGAATAGCAAGTCATATTTAGATTATCTTACAAGGTCCACCCCACTTCTCTCATTAGAGAATTACTCTTGTTCCTTGACATCTATTTTAAGGATGTTCAGCCCTTAATTTCTGGACTTAAAAAAACAGGTTTTCCATGCATCCCCCCAGTGTCTTTATTTCCCCACTTTTGTGTATTAACTTCACCTTTTAGAACATAAGGCACTTGAATGAAAGGGCTTTCTTTCTTTGTTCCATTTTTTGTGTATACCCAGACTTAGCACAGTGCCTTGTACATACAAAGTGCTTAATAAATGCTTATTTTCTTCCTTTAACTTCTACGTTTGTTATACTCTTTAGATAACCAACTGAATAGTTTGATTAGTATAACGCAAAATCTATTAGCTAATTTAGAGTGTAAGCTTCTTATTATATTGGTGTGACAGAAACTTGAGTGATGTCTCTACAATTATTTAAATATTTCTTTCTTAAAGCAGTGTTTTTACTAGTACATAGGTTTTGAGAATGTTTTAGTGGATAATTTTCAAACATTTTATGGATTTTGAGATTATTTTGAATAAAACTCTTTGTAACTTTTCTTTAGGTTAATATTCCATAGAGATGCTAATGATTTTTGTAGGTATATTTTGTATCCTCCTAATTTACCAAAGCTCCTGAAAATATCTATTAGTTCCTTCATCGATTCTGTGGGATTATCTAAGTAAACCATTAGATCTTCTGAAAAGCAACGATAATTTTACTTTCTCTTTCCCACTTCTTAGTTTTCTAATTTCTTTCCATTTCCTTAGCTAGCAATTTAAGTACTATGTAAAAAATAGAAGTAGAAACAAGGGAAAGTTCCTAGGGTTCCTTTTAGGTAACAGCTTTTTGTTTTTTTTTTAAAACAATACAATTGAATGGTGCATTTAGTTAAAGGCTTTTTTTTTTTTTTCTGTGTCAATATAACCATGTACATGATTAATTGAGAGGTGTAGTGGATAGAAAGTTGACTTCAGAATCTGGATAAACTGGGTCCAAGTCTCACATATAATATTTGTTGACTATGTCACTCTGGACAAGTTACTTTAACTTCTCAGTGCTATTGGCACTTTTTTACATCTATAATTTTTAACACAGAGTGTTAATTGGCAATGGTAAAGGAAGTTCCTCACTGGAGGTTTACCTGGATGGAAGAAATCACAGGTCTGGCAAAAACAAAAACAAACCAAACAAAAAATACCCTCTTCCCCAACAAAACCAAATACCAACAATGATTAATCATATTACCTTTTCTTATAATACAGTATGTAAAATCCTTGCATCATTGGCATAAATCCAACTTGATCATAGTAAAGGATGCTTTTAAAAATTTCCTGTTTTTTCTGTGGTAAAGTTTTATTTAGAAATGTTGAATCAATATTCATTAATGAAATCAACGTATAATACTGTTTCTTACTTTCACGGGTTGGATATTAAGAACATAATTGTTTCAAAATGTTCAAATAGAATGCCTTCATTTTAATTATTTAACTAATTAATATATTATATTATATATAGTATTTATAGAATAATTATTATTTTTTTCTTAAAATGTTTTTTGGAAATCACCTGTAAATTGATTTGGATTGAGAATCCGCCCCCATTTTGTTGTTTATTTAGAGCTTTCTAATTTCTCTTTCTTAGATTTTGTTACTTTTAATATCTTTATTTCTTTGTTAATTTGGATGTTTTCTATTTTTCTCTAGATTATTTTTCTCTATATTTCTATTTTTCTCTAGATTACCAATCATCATTAAATCGGCAGAATGGATGAGTTATAATTTGCAATAATCCTCCTTATTTTCTGTCAATTTATTGCAAATTTATTTTATTTTTCAAATTTCAGTAATTTGTCTCCCCATTTTTTGGATCATTATCTAATATCAACTCTGTTAGCCTTTAAAACAGTTCTTAATTTTATTTACTGATTATACAGTCTTTATTTCTCCTAATCGTCAAGATTTCTTTGTGCGTATGTGTTGGTATTGTCAATCTCTATTTTGGAGTATTATAATTGTGCATAGTTCATAAATTCTCTGATTTTGTTGATGTTTGTCTTCAGAGATATACTTTTTTCTCTGCTTACTTCCTACTGGAAGCATATGTAGGTATAGTTTCCCATAGCTATAGTACTTCTTGATATGTATAGGGTTTTCTTTAACTTATTATTTGGAATATTTTATTTATTTTCATTTTAGACTATATATTTTTGTTACCTTCACTGATTATTAATTGTATTATGAGATTGTCTATAAAATATGTTCAATTCTTAGATTTTTAAGAGGCAGTGGTGAAAAAGGGAGATTACTCCATAGTTTCTTGGTTTTTATAACACTGGTCTCCTTTTCTCATGAATAGTATCACTCCTTAAATCCCTTGCAATCCTTCCAGTCTTGTTTTAATATCATTGTCCAAGGAAGTAACATCTGTGGAGAAGTAGCCCCACCATTTTCCTTCCATCTAACACTGATTGCAGATTCACTAACACCAACTGGGCAGGCATATCAGTCCGGCTAGAATAGCAAAGCATTCTGAGGAAAAGACAGGAGTGTTTTGCCAGGAAAGTCAAACCACTTCTGCCATTGGCTAACTACCAACAAGGTGAAGGTAAGCTCAAGTAAGCATTTCCTCCCAGGCTAGCCTCTGCTTCCCCAGTATTTAGGGCATATAATGACCACTTAAATTATGTCTTATTCATTCAATTAATATTTGTGCTTTTTTATACTTAATTTTCTTTGCATCCTGGAACAGAATCTAATTTCAGAAATGTATAATTTGTGTTTAGATATATTTATATTCTTTGATAAACTCATTCAGAAATCATGTTTTAAATTTGAGGTTTTTTTTCTGAAAAACAAAACAAAACAATTCCACTCTTTTCCTTCCTATTTATTTTTCTGTTAGATATATTCAGCTCTGAAAGAAGCATATTAAAATATCTTATAATTATTCTATTGCAATATATTTCTTTAAAAAATTTGATTAGCCTTACATTTCAGAACTTTGGTGCTAAGATAATGGATATGTATATATGCATATACTTGTATATACCTACATACACACATCCACACACAAAGCTTTCCAGTTAACCATGCTGTAACAGATACTATAGTAGACATGCTAGGAACATGAAAAAAATATAGTTCTTATCATCAGTAAGATTATTGTATTATTCTGGAAGAATGGTACTTCTTGCACAGGATTCACATGGTTTTCCCTTCTGTGTAATGTACAGCTGTATTATTCCTCTGGAATACCTTGCTTACTCATTATCAATCTAAACCTGTTCTTACGAAATGTTTACATCCATTAGTTCTTAGCACAGATCACTTCAATCTAGTATTCTTTCCACTATTGCATTTTCTTTCTTTTTCCTTTTTTTAACAGATTACACAAACATACATGTAACTTACTAGAAGTCTGGATGTTGAAATTGAGTCGTTTCTTTTTATGTTGTTGTTGTTTTAAGGTTTTTTTAGGCTTATGTTAAGGAAATAGGAATCAGAAGAAAGGATAGCACTGTATCTGAGCTGGGTGGTACGATCATAGTAATTGATAGAGATTGGATAGAGTTGATTGACCTACATTGCTCCTATTGCTCTGCTAAGGAGAATTATCTTTGCATTGGGCAGAATAGAAATGGTTGATAGGGAGCTAAAACATTTGTTAAAAAAACATAATTCCCCTAGATGAATTCAAATAACTAGTTTCAGATGATCTATAATCCAGGATACTGAAAGATCTGACACATTTGACTGCTTAACTATTTTTTGGTAACCATTGAAAAAACTCTGAAAGAACATGTTTAGTGTTACATGACCAGAAAAGCCTAATATCTTGATTTTCAAAAAGGAAAGTATATCAAATCAGGAAAGCGTCAAGAAGTGATACTGATTCATGTGGTAAAATAGAAAAAAACCAATCTTCTCAAATCAGAGGACATAGGTTAATCTTCCCTATCTGACTCTACCTTTGTGACCTTGGAAAGTCAGTATGAGTTATAACTCTGCTAATTAAATTGAAAGAGTCATTCAAATACTTTTATCAATTTCACTGGGATGATTACAAGTTAATCTCAGATAAACTTATTTCCAAGCCTGGTTTAAGGAGTCAAATGCAAGGTAGGTAATTTATAGTTGAAGGAGACACCTGGAGTGTGAAAGACAAATGAAAACATTTCATTATATGGATCAGTGACCATATGCAGAATGTAGAAGGTTATGTGAATAAGAATATAATGGGCCCGTAATGAGGAAACCACCCTGAATGTAAACTATGGAGAGAGAGAGAGAGAGAGAGAGAGAGAGGAGAGGAGAGAGAGAGAGAGAGAGAGAGAGAGAGAGAGAGAGAGAGAGAGAGAGAGAGAGATTTCTCTTGGTCCCTTTTAAGTGTACAATGAAATGATTTCTTAAGGGACTGGAATTGGGTCACCAATTGTAAAGTGAAAATATGACTCCATTTTAAAATATTCATTTTGAAATAATAATCCTACTTATTTAATTTTAAGTGTTGGATGTTTGACTAATTGCATAAAATGAGCCTGTAATTACTGTGGAAGCAGCCTTTAGATTTCTTAAACTTTCCATAAAATGTTAATTTTAACAATTAGTTAAAATACTGCATCGGTAGACAAAAGCCTAGCTCCTATTCACTTCTCTCTCTCTCTCTCTCTCTCTCTCTCTCTCTCTCTATATATATATATATATATATATATATATATATATGTATATATGTATATATGTATATATATACATATATATATCAAAGAAATTCACTTAAGATTCAGAAAATATTTCTAACACAATATCATTCTTTTCTAGCATTCAGGAAAAATATTTCTTTATTAAGTACAGCTATTCTACAATGAAGCACATATACATGATCTTTAATATTACACAGGTACTCTATTTTAGGAAAAAAAACAATTCTCTGGGACTGGTAGCTGTTTTTCTGATTAAATCTTTTGGAAAAAAAATAGTCATTAAGACATCCTCAAGGCACACACAATTCTTTTACTCATTGAAAGGAAACATTGGCAAAACCTAAGAATTCTGCAAATCAATTGTGAACACTTGTCCATGAAGAATTATTTTCAAAATAATTATAATAAAGAAGAGATGAAATGTTACTTTAAAAATTAAATGATAACCCACTAAAGGTTGCAGAAAATGTATCAAATTGTTCATATTTTTTTAAATTTACATTTGAAATTCAAACTTCAGGATTTGGAGAAAAGGTCATAGTAAGTATTTACCTTTAAGAAACTAAAATGTAGCATATTTTAAGTTATCTACATTATTCTAACATATAAAAATATGTATCATTGGAATCAATTGCTGTATGAGAGAAGATGCATTTTTAATTGAAAAAAAGATAGATTTAAAAGTGTGTATGGATTATTGCAACAGTACAAGAATACAAGATGTTTTCATTTATTAAAAATGTAAAACAAATTGTGAAAGCAAAAGTAGGCTAAAAAACAGAAAGGTGCTCTATAGCTTTAACCTTCCTTAGTCATGTTACAAGATAATGTGACACAGTGGATAAATGCTATCCTTTGAGAATATAGATTTTAAACATCCCACCCCAAACACTAGACAAAAATGTATATACACATATATTTGTATACTTTTCCTCCTTCAAGTATCACAATCTTGTTGTAACATAGTCTTCATGTATCACTGTCTCTGTGATTTTTAACTCACAGTCTTTAGCACTGGCCTCTTCCTTGGCATGCATGTCCTTTGGTATTATGGGCACAGTGTCCTCTACCATCAACTTCTCTGATTCCAACGTGCAAAGGCTCTCGCCAAAGTGTAAATTCAAAGTCTCTCTGTTCCTTCTTTTCGTGTCTGTTGATACAAACTGTTCGCTGAGACCTGGGATGCTACGTTCACCTTTGCTGGCCAGTCCTCTTGCTTCCAGCTGAAAATGCTTGCCAAATTCTTCATCTACCTGTTGACGTGAAACTTCCTCTGAAACTGAAAAGATCTGGTTGGTGCTTGCTTCAGCAGAGTGTGGTTTAGAGCGCTTATGAAACAGCCCAAAGTGTTTGACATCAGGCACAAAGTTTACCTTCTTCTGCTTCTCCCTAGGTGTTTCATGAACCATCAGGGCAGCACCATTGCTCACACTATGTCTTTCTGAAGCTATGGCTGCTGACCTTGGATGGATCATGCTGGTTATATCAAAGAGACTGAAATTCTTTTTCTTTGTCTTGTCACTCCCTTCACTGTCACTCTTCTCCTCAGTCTCCAGTGGAGGCTCCTTTATAATTTTTGAAGATCGTAAAGATGCAAGCTTACTTCCTTTCAGCAATCCTAGGACTTCAAAACGGAAGCTGGAAATATCTTGTTTTAACTCCTAATATCATTGGAGGGGAAAAAAGGTGGGGAGCAGAATCAGTATAGGCTTTGCATGAAGAAATATAAGGAATAATTTGAGTTCATTTCACAATTAAGATGGACATGTTTATATTCATTGTCAGGAAGTTAGATGCTATTCAGACATCCCAGGTATCATCATCATCACCATTACTGATATTTATGTATGTATATATGTATATATACACACATACATACATACATATATGTGTGTATACATATGTTGTGGTATCCATATGAAAAATGCCAGGGAATTAGCCATTGGGAGAAGACATCTTAGACTGGCCTACCATGTAGATAGGAACATTCTTCCCTCAGCTACACAATTGCAACAGCAAACATCCTTAACGCTACCTGACTAGGATAGTCTCGCTTTATTTATAGTGGTGTCTCATTCACCCATAGTGGGAGATCATACAATGATCTTGGTAAGAAAGAATCACTTTTTCCTTCCCTTTAGACTGCAGCCTCAGGAAAATAGGTATTGAGGTTTCTTGTCTGTTCTGTTTGTTCTTTTTGGTTCTAGGTACAAGAAATGGAGTCAATGGACTTGGGAGCTCAGGACATATGGGCTTTGAAGCCTAGGATTCCAGGCTGAATCTTGAAACTAGTCTAGAAGGGAAGCCCAGAGAAGATAGGGCACTTTAGACTTTCAACTTAGTGGGTCTGATGCAATTTAAAAACCGAGCTAAGTTGTAACCCTAATCCCCACAGCTTCCCCAGAGACTGAGGTGGTGGGGAAAGAGAAGTACAATCTGGAAGTGTTGGGAGGGATGTTTATATGTTTACTCTTGCTCTGTTTTTGATATTCCTTTGTAAAAGAGAATTCAACTATTAAGTGATTAAATGGAACCAGAATGCTTGAGGGGCCAGGATCATTGAGGAATTGGGTCAGGGGCAAAGACTAGATACTCCCAAACCTTCTTAAGGGCATCAAAGAATCCTGAGGGAAGGAGTGAAATTTAAGATATTGAGTCTTCCGGGAGTACTGGGGGAGCGGTTGGGAATGCAGAGAGTCATAGTTACAAATAAAATTTTTAGGCTTTACGTCCATTTTCTCATTTGATCACTACAGTAATATAGTAGTTACTACTGCCACCTGAACTTTACAGATGAGACGTGGAGGCTGAGAGACCATGACTTGCCAGGGTTACACAGCAAGTAAGCATCCAAGGTAGAATTCAAACTTAGGTCTTCCTGCTTCCCAGCTATATTCACTATGGCACCAGGGAATTTTGTAAAGTTTAGAAATGACTTGAATTCTCAATTCTAGTGTTGTTTTGTAGTAACTTTGTGACCTTACGAAAACTGTTTGAAAATTGGTATGTCATTTTATCTCTTTTTGTCTCAGTTTTCTCAACTGTAAAATGAAGATGTTGGATCGTTTTACCTCCAAGGTCCCTTTTCACTCCCAAAATTTGTGGGCTTGTGGTGCTGAAATTAATGAGACATATGATCATTGCTCTACTTTAGAGGGAGAAATAAAAAGGTCTATCAGGTATTTGGGACAAAGGCTTATCATGGGATTCTATGGCCTCTCCTTTTGTTCCTCCTTTTTTTCCACTCCCCTTCTCCCCAGAAAATTTTTTTGTACACATATTACCCACATATGTAGGAAATTCTAAAATGTTTATCTCTAGTGTTATTTTCTTATTAAGTCACTCACAAATCCATAATTTCTCAAAATATTTTTTTATAGGGGATCACATTCATTTATCTAAAGCAAATCACATCTAAAATAGAGTTTTAGCTCCTGTCCTCGCTAGTTTGCCATCAATGTTAATTTTTATTCTTGGGCAGCTAGGTGGTGCAGTGGTTAGAGCACCAGTGCAGGAGTCAGGAGGACCTGAGTTCAAATCTCACCTCACACATGACACTCACTAGTTGTGTGACCTTGGGCAAGTCACTTAACCCCAACTGCCTCATCCTGGGTCATCTCCAGTCCTCCTGATGAATACCAGTCAGTGGATTCAGATAGCTCTGGAGAAGAAGTGAGGTTGGTGACCTGCACATTCATCCCTCACTCAAAAAACAAAGTCAAGTACAAGTCATGTCATCATTTCTCTGATGGCGTGGTCTTCTTCAGCCACGAAAGACAAACACACAGTTTTTATTCTTCTAGGCCTCAAGTTTATTATCTTGAAGTGGACTTCAATTTCTAATTTTAATTTGCCCCTTTCATTCTATTGCTAAATTCTGCTCATGTTTTAAGGTCTTCTTGACCATCTGCCTACTGATTGTATTCTAGATCCCAGTACATCCCATGTCAGATTCTTGGTTCCATGTAAGCAAACTGTACTCATGACTCATTGGTTTTCACTTGTAATTCTTCCCTGTGTTATTTTCCCACACTAGGAAAGGGCTCTGACTCTTTTTGCCAGTAGATCTTTCATAAATGTTTTGTTGATCATACCTACATTTTACCTGTCTGTTCCATTTTCTTCAATATATTATAAAACTTCTTAAAGGCACTCTCCTTACTCTTCTTCAGGACAGCCCACTTACAGTGCTTTATGATGTCAGATAATCAATAAACATTTATTAAGCACGTAGTACGTGTATAAAGAAAGGATTCAGTTGTGTACTGAATAACCCCATTTCATGTCTGAAAAAAATCAAGATTTTGGGGAAAATAAAAATCTTGATGCTTTACTTGGAGTCAAACAGATCAGAACCCTATGCGTATTCTAAGTATTCTGAGAAGTGGCAGCAAATCAAACTGTAGTAAAGGTGATCCAGAATGTAACTTATTTTTTTATTATTATTTTGACAGTCTTCCATAAGAAAATATGAAGACAATCAAGGCTGCTAGGACAGAAGAGATTTAACTGTGTTTCAGGGCTCTTATTATATGAAAATTAGGACATGCTGTATTTTGTCCAGTTTTGCTTGCAATAGTGAACATAGAAATGGTCACCTTAAAGTTTTCCTCGGTAAGGCCTTCTTCGGTTTTAGCATCTCTTATCATCGCTGCAACATATCTCTTCACCAAGTTCCTCATAACTTCCTAAGACATTTAATAACAATAGCAGCGATATTAAATAGCCAGTTGTAATTTCTGTTTAAGACCCCATTGAAAAGAAAATATTGCAAACCCGTGAATTAACATAAAATTATAATAGGTGACTTACCTGGTACTGATGATGTCTTCTTAAATTATCAGCTGTCCGTCTCTGAAAGGGAAAGACACATTTGCTTACTTGTTAAGCAGCTTTTTTACAAGAATTTTAAGAAGACACAGAAATAATAAATAGTAAAGGAACATAAGCATTACTATAGGAAAGAAGATATAAACTAAAAGTCAGAACAGAGGCAGACTCTTTAAAAATGTTAAAACCACAGAAAAATAAAAGAAGCATTGCTTGTCTAACAGATAATAATGGATAATCATAGATGATAGAAAGCAGGAAATATTTGTTACTATGAAAACATAAAATGGAGCCAGAGAGTAGAAAAAAATCCAAGTGTTCATGAGAGGAAACCAGGGCCACATCTCCTTAAGATACTGAAGGAATTGGACAATACTTATAATAATATAAAAGGGAGATTATACCTCAAGACTGAGATAAGCCTATTACCATTGCTATACTTAACAAAAAATTTAAAAAGGAATGACACAGGTTATAAAGTTAAAAAAAAACAGCACAATTCTAATTTCAAATATTCTGAATATATACTCATAACTGAGCAATAACATCTATTTTCCTAAGAAGACAAAGGATCTTGATTTTAGTGAAGATTTTTTTTTTTAATTTTTCTTCATGGCAGGTCCATGAAAGCAGGTAAAACAGAATTCTAATAAGAACTAAGTCCATGAATAATCATTGATTCATACTTAAACAAAATATTCACAAGATACACATTGTATTTCCTTGAGTGGAATGACTGGATATGATTCTTCACTGGCCATGAAAAATGTATTTGTGATTCAGGATGATTAATATAATTCTAAGGAACAGATGGGACAGGATCTGGCTTGCTAAATGCATATGAGTGAAAGCCACTAATTAGTTTGAACACCATTCAACTTCTCATGAAATTGATGGATTGTAAATGTCTCAAGTGTACTTAGAACCCAAAGGAATCTTAAATTGAGGTCTTAAAGATGATAACTTCTATAAGGTGTACATGAAATCAAAACCAAACTGAGCAAATTGAGTAAGCAATATTTAAAAATCAACCAGCAGATGGAGTCATTGGATTCTTAATGAGACAATCCACACTCAATTCAAGACCATTAGTAATGCCATAAGCAATAATACTTGGAGTAAACAAAGGACTTGATCCTTCCAGATTTCCTCAAATCAACTTAAACTTGAAGAACTAAAATCAGTCTGATTTTATGCCATGTTCTTTAACGCTATTCTTGCAAATAAGGTTCACTTAATTAACAAGCATTTGTACTATGCTAAGTACTGGGCATACAAAGAAAAAACAAAAAAAATTCCTAACATCAAGGCATTTACATACTAATGAATAGAAAAAAAAGTATTTTTGCATGTACACACTGTGTGCATGTACATATACACATATGTAAACCCCTATAAATATGTGTGCATGGATGTGGATACATATGTGCATCCAATTATAGACAAGATATGTATATATACATATGCATGCTTGTCTATATGAGCACCTATATCTTATCTACATTATAACAGAAAATGAATGTATGTTTACATATATTTTTATAGCCCCATGTAGGATATGATCTATATGACTGTGCATATGTGTATGCATATATGTATATGTGTGTATACACACACAGACACAGACACATGCATCCAAAGAAAAGGTTAATTTAATAGAGAAAGAGGTTTTACTCCTTATCTCACATGATGAGTTACCCAGACTGAGAACTGGATGGGACTTAGAAGTCATCTAGTCCAATCAGCTCATTTTACACATGAAGAAGCTAGAATAAGAGAGGTTAAGTTATTCATCCAAGGTGACCTGTGTAGGAGAATTGAATCCGGTTCCTTTGACTCTGTTTTATGACTTTCTATTGGAGCACATGTTTCAGCTCTGGATGGGTAATACCATTCTTGATTTTAACCATCATCAATTTCTAGCTTCTCAAACTATTAGTCATTTTGCTCATTTATGTATAGATACTAATCAAGTATCTTCAAGAGTGCAAATTCATTGTAGCAGCAATGATAACATCAGTAAAAATTTTGTATTTGATTGGAATAAATGTTATGTTGTGGGGGGTAGTTGGGGGTCAAAAGTCAAATTTACCTTCCTACTTACATTTTACTTAAACTAATGTTAACTGCATCCCCTAAACAGACCATCTGATGATCCCAAAGTATATTTGTATGTAAGTGATAAAACCAGAATATTTATGTGTATCAATGTATCTTTGCGTGCATATATATAATATATACTGTATATATGTTTATTTTTGCGTATGTACACACATACTGTATATATAGATATTGTATATATGCATAAACATATGTATATATAGATTTTATGCACACATTTGTATACAACATATACACACATGCACATAAATGCATCGGTTTGTACATACATGTATGCATGTACATACTGTATATATACATATATGATGTTTATAGGCATATATTAGATAATAAGGTACACTGAATTACACCCTTCAGTAGAAAAGGTAAATCTAATGTAGAAAGAAGTTTGCATTTATTCATAATGTAGAAGGAAGTGTAGGATTGATAACAAAATAACAAAAACTTCCTTTTGAGAAACAGATCCATTTAATGGCAGAGTTGAGTGGACCTTTAGAGATTTCATAATTCAATCTCTTTGACTTTTTGATGAGGAAACTGAACCTATATGGCTGAAATAATGTACTCGATGTCACCATAGCATGTGAATGACAAAGGCAGAACAAAAAACCTACACGTCCTAATTCCTGATCCAGTATTACTCAATTATGCAATACACAGAGAAAATGAATACATTTGGCACATATAGTCCATATGCTTGACTTTCCAATACTGATTCATGTTTATTTCAAGACCCAACTGCCTGGTTATACTCAGTAGGCATTCCTGTTAATTGGATTAGAAAAGTTAGGCATATTGCATGGTGGTCCCTATAGAACCCTATCAGTTCTCTTTTTACAGAGGAAATTCTTGAAACTGCATAGTCTAAATAGGTACTTCTATACCAAAATTTTCTAATCAGCATTGCTAATCAATAATCAGCATAAATCACTTTATAATGAAGAGCTAACCTCTAGCCATCGTCACCATTGTCATCATCCTCATCCTCATCATCATGTCTAGCTTTTATATGACACTTTAAGATTTGAAAATATTTTACATGTGTCAACTCATTTGAACCTCACAACAGCTGTGCAAAGTAGCTTCTATTACCCCTACTTTGGCAGATGAGAAACTTGAGGATGAGAGAGGTTTAGTGGCTTGCTCAGGATCATCATCTAGTAAGTGTCTGGAGCAGAGTGTGATCAAAGGTCTTCCTCACTCCAAGTCCAACACTCCATACATTGACCCATCTTACTGTTTCCTAAATAATTTTTTAAAAACACAGAGGAAATGGGATATCCTAAAGAAAAAAATAGGTTAAGCCTGACTTAAGAAAACTTCTGAAAAGTAGAGGATTTACAGAGGATCCCTAATATATACTTTCAGCAGAGCACAAAACCACCAAAGCTGTGGCCTAGAGTACCCGTCATTAGGGGTCTGGGTTCCTTCTCATGCCTACCTCTTATCTTAGGCAACTCCTTGAGACCCTTTTGGTTCTCTGCCATCCCCTCTCATTTTATGGCCCCTCCCCCACCCAGCATGGCACCTACATCCCCATCTGAACAGCAGAGATGGGAAAAGGTTTGATTCTCTAGCAACACACCACTCCTGTCTGTAAACCACTGTCAGACTGCCCTTGTGTTGCCAGCGCCCCTTATCTTTCACTATTTTGACCCATATAAAAATTCCTAGTTAAGGTTTTATTATGACATTAAAAAATGAGAGATTTACTGCCATTTATGAGTAATGTAAATGAGAGAAGGATAATAAGAATGGTTGAAGTCTCAGACATATTTTAAAAACATTCTATTTACACTTCAAAATAGCTTTTTAAATATTAAAGCAGATTTTATCTGCTTCTTATGAAAAGTCATATTTACAATGGCATTTTAAAATGAATTCTACCATAACCTTATAACTATTCATATTGGCTGCTGAAGCAATTTTCTTCACCTTTATGTCCGAAGGGCCTGGTCAAGGCCACTTAGGTAAAGAAATGCTGATGGTCACTGTAGATCAGGACTTTGTAATCTATTATCCACAGATTGCCAAAGGGTCTATAAATCCAGATGGAGAGGAAAAAGAGTGATATTCTTATTTCCACTAAACCTTCTTCAATTCTGAATGTAGGTAACAGACATTATTATGAAAAGAGATCCATAGGCTTCACCAGACTGCCAAAGGGGCCCATGACACAGACAAAAGGTTAACAACACCTGTTAAAAACATTAAATGGAGGTAATAAGCCAGTAAAATAGAGTGATAAGAGGTCCCTGGCCTATTGATATTAGACACTTCCAGCATATGTTCATATGATGCTTATGAAGGCTGAAGACCATGTTTCATAGCATTTTGCAGGGATGAACAACATGGGTTCTCTGTCCAATGTCCCTTCTCAGTCTTCTTCTCTGCAGTCTCTAACACTCTTAATGACCTTCTTTTCCTAGATACCGACTTCTTTCTAGCTTTTCATGACACTAAGTTTTCCTGGCTGTCCTACCTATCTGGCTGTTCCTTCTCAGTCTTGCCTGGATTTCATGAATGTCATTCCCACTCAGCGTAAATGTTTCCCTTGACTCAGACCTTATCCCTCTTCTCTTCTTTCCTCTATAGTCTTGCTAAGTGTTCCCACTTATCTCAATGCAAATGATTCCCAGGTCTATTTACCCAGTTTTAACTTCTCCCTTGAATTCCAGTCTTGCATCATTAATCGGCCACATTCTATGAACTTAAAGAACATGCCTCAGCTTTATGCAATATTAGCTACTATTATTAATGCAGGGAAAACTAATTAAGGGAGATATATCAAGTTTTACCTTCTGCTGACATGGATTCATTTCTGTATTTTCCTTCTCTGAACTTCTTTAAATGCAAGATTGTTGGTCACCAACCTTAAATGCAGCCTGCCTAGAGATGGGGTGATGCACTTGAAGATTAGCAAAAATGCCTTTTGGCCCAATAAGTCTGTGATCACTATATTTTAAAGCATAAAATAATACAGTTAAGGATGTTTTCTGGCCTAGGAACCGCTTTGCTAAGCGCTGTACTCTCTCTCTCTCTTACTTCTCATTCTTGCTCCTGGAATTAATTCCTTTCTCATCTTTGATTTTCAGAATCTTTGTCCTCCTTCTAGGCTGAACTAAGCTGTCACTTTCTCTGTAAAATCTTCCTTGATCTCTCTAATTATCAAAACTGATTCACTCCCCAATTTTTTCTCTTGGTTATATGAATTTTTGTGATGTTGTGTCCCCCAGAGTCAAGTGTTAAATTGCTTGAGGACAAGCATAGTCCTTGAGGACAAGCATAGTGCTTTATATGTAATAATAACTATAATAATAAAGACTCCTTTATGTATTGCTTACTATGTGCCATGTTATCTCACTTATCCTCACAACAACTCTAGTAGGTAGGTAGGTGCAGTTATTATCCCCATTTTACAAAAGAGGAAACCAAGGCAAACAGATGTTAAGTGATTTGTTCAGGGTCACAGATTTCTTAAACTGGATTTAAACTTGGATCTTCTTGAATACAGGCCCTGCAATCTATTCACTGTGCTACCAAACAGTAGACACTTAATAAATGCTTCTTGAATGGCTGCCCAGATGGCATGTTAATTAAAGGACTGTGTACAAAATGGTCCTGACTGTCTCATTCTTAAAGAGAAAGGGCACCCTGTTTGGTCACGACTCGTAGTTCGATGAATGTATGAATGAATGTAAGAAAATGAATGTAGCTTCATCTTGATTATCTGGGAGCAGAAAAGACAGGAATCTAAATCTCAGCACTAATGCCAAAGGGAACTCTGCCCTTTGCGGAGATCAGTAGCCCGGAAACATGGGATGCTGTGGTATGAGCTAGAGTTTTGATGAAAGTGTCAAGTTGCTTGAGAGAAGGTAGAGCTTGATCGCTTTGGGGTGGAGGAATATTTTGTGACATTTTCTCTTTCTCACCATCTCTGGTTACCTGCAGGTCCACTAAACAGAATGTCAGCCTCACTTCATGCAGCTGGTGCCCTGCAGTCAATTTCAGGGTAGTTTTCTCTCATTTCCTTTCTAGTGTTGGTCTACTCTTGCTCTTAGGAACTGGCGCAGACCTTGAACTTTTTCATTCTTTTCTGCATTTCTCAAGGGAGGCAACCTGCAATGTTCTGCTTTTCAAATGAAGCAATGAAAAAAAAAGAAAATATAATGGGAAAGGGGCCAGGGTTATAGACATGCTATAAAAATTCCCCAGCTTTATTCTTTTGTATATTATTTGGTAAAAATCTACATATTGCCATCCATTGGGCTGTGTTCCAACTTAGAGAAATGACACTCAGTAAAATGGCCAGAATTAGCATTGTCAGGATGGGTATTTAGGACGTTTTGCATATGAAACACAGAAACTTTTCTTTAACCAAATACACTATAAACTGTGGAAATAGAAGAGAAAGCCTCTTAGGTCCTTTCTAACCGTACTAGTCTCTGATTTCATCTCTTGAAGAGAGGGCCCTAGGGGGTGGGGAGGGAATGGGATGTACCTTGCACAAAGACCATGTGAATCAAGAAGTTAAACAGGAAAGTGATTGCCCTGCATTCTTCCCCCATTTCCTGATCTTACAACTATAATCAGTGGAGGTCATGAAGTAGAAGGGGCAATGATTTTGAATAAGTCCTTATTGTAATATCAAAATTTGAGAGCTGGGACTCTTCATCCATCAGTCAGTGAATCAATCAATTATCCACTCATTTATTTATATGTTTATTTGTTAACTTTGTATCTCCAAAACTTAAGATAATGCATTGTTCAAAGTAGGCTCTTAAAAAAAAGGAGGGACAGGTTCTGTGATTTTAGTGCTATAGACAAGTCTCAGATGAGGAGAGCCCTTCTTTATAAAGCAGATCTGCACTTTCTCTGCCACTTATGATCAATTTTACAAAGCTGCCTAAAACTCTGAGAAATTAAATGACTGCTCAGTGTCACACAGCCAGTATGCCTCAGAGGTAAAACATGAACCCAGATCTTCCTCATTAAGACTTTGGCTCTCAAAATGCCTTCCACACTCAGAGAAAGAAATGTGGAAGTCACTTGCAGAATGTAGCAGATCATGTTTGTATGTGGGTGGGGTTCAGTGTATTATATGTTGATTTGTTATATGATTTCTTCCATTTATTTTAGTTCGACTACATAGTATGAATATAGCGAAAATGTGCTCAATAGGAAAGTATATGTAGAACCTAAACAGAATTGTATGCTGTCATGGGGAGGGAGGGGGGGTATTGGGGGAAGGGTGGGGGGGAATAAAATCTTAACTTTAAGGAAATGATTGTAAAACATTAAAAAAAAAAATTAAAAAAATTAAAAAAAAAAAAAAAAAGACTTTGGCTCTCTGTTCACTATATTACACTGCCTCATTGGTAATTATATGACTTAAGAAATTTTTCATAAACTGAATTGATTCAAAATCTAATGGTGATGTACTGTACTCCCCTGTGACCCCCACCACCATAAGAAACTAGGCATTTATATCCACCATCTCTAGCTCCCTAGGAACAAAATAATGCACATCTGTCTGTGATGTGGCTAGACAGATGTGGGAGGGCAGCCTGGGGCCAAACAGCAAAGTGAACTCATTAGTTCCATTTGAAGATCAAACTTATACTCTTGGCTCTCTGTTGTCAAAGCTGTATAATGGATAGCACTGTTGTAAAACTAAAGAAATTCAAATATTATCTTGTATCTTAATCTAAAAATTAGACAGGCTGTGTTTTATGGTTGTGACCTTTGGCCAAAAGCCTTAATGTTCTGAAGTGGCATACTCTAATTAAAGATTCTCTACCACAAAGCGTGCCCTTTAGGTTAATTAGAGTGTGAACCCTTTATTTCTTCGAACAAATAGATACAGGATGTCTCTAGGTTCTGTAAGGAAAGGGAAACCTATCTAAGATTGATGAACGCGAACAAAGGTTTATTTTTTTTCACACAGGCAAGGCAAAAATACTCTATTCAGTTCACTGAGATTCTCAAAAGGAGAGTCGACTAACAGAAGCTGAGAATAAAGAGAGTTATCATTAACCACACATTATAATGGGTTTATTGCCCCTAGTTCCTTACAACAGGTCCTAATAACAATCTCCGGCAGTGGGGAGTTCATCACTGTTGGATGGGAAACTTCTGCATAATGGGTTTGCACTCTCTGATAACCATTTCATTCAATAAAGAGTCTAAGGTTTAGTGATTCTTTCATCTCTAAAACATGTCAAGTCTCTCTGATTGTAAAAGGAAGACCAAACTGCAAATAGGCAGGTACAGTTTGAATAGCATCAGCTGCGACCCATAAGTGGACAGATAAGCACTCTAATGATCACATTCTGGAGTACAGCCAAATGACCAATTTTGAATTGAGGTCCATTATGGCTTAAACCCTTTGCTAGGCATTTAAGTGAATAAGTGACAGTAAGAGAGGTAGAGGAATGGTCATTGGAAGTCAGGTCACTGGGTCACTGCAAACAGAGAAGGCAGAAGAAATGACTTCAAGGTGACCCTAGAATCCTGCCCCAGTAGAGTCAGGATGAATACTGATTGACACAGCTGCTGTACTAGGTAATAGGCAGACTAGCTAATAGTGCAGAAATCGGGAACAAGGCAACTCTTGGAGCCAAGATTTGGGCCACCACATATCTTAGATGAAATCCAAGAAATAGAAATATGGAAGATATCTTGGAAGGGACCTCAGAGACCCACACTTGAACAAGAAGACCCTCCCCAACATGCCTGACAAGTAGACATCTAGCCTTTGCTTGAAGACTGCCAGGGAGGGGAAACCTACCACTTTCTGATGCAGTCCATTTCGCTCCAATTGTTAGGGAAGGGTTTACACCATCACTAGCCTATAGAAGTCACTATCTCTCCACTTACCTCTAGGAAAATAGCATGGGAGACATAAAGTACATTATGAAAACTTAAAGAATTCCCTTGGAACAGCATGCCCTTCTTCTACTGAAATAGTAAACTTGTCCAAAAAGGAAATACATTTAGCCAGGTAGGACCCGGCATAGTGAAATAAAGCACTAGATTTGGGGTCAAAAAGTCAGGTTCAAATCCTGCAATTTTTTTTTTTTTTACATCAGGTTGAAGAGCATGGATGAGACAATAGAAAATTAAATGAATTAAAGCCATTTAATTGATTTTACCTCTTCTTGACTCATTTTGTGCATCTGTAAAATAAAGAGGTTGCCAAAAATATCAAAAAAGAGGAAAAAGTGCCTATATACATAAGAAAATATATTTTTTAAATTTTATAACAGCAAAGTCCTTCAAACTAAGGGTGGTGCCCATAAACTGGGGAATAGCTGAACAAATCACGATGTAAGAACACAACACAAATTATGATATATAAATACTAAATGACAAAATGGAAGGTTTCAGTCAAACTTAGGAAGAAATGTATGAACTGACAGGATAAAGTGAGCATAAGTAGAAAAATAATTTGTACCATAACAGTATCAAAGCAAATAAATTTGAAAGTCTTCATAACTTTCATTAATCCAATGACCAGTCATAATTCCAAAGGACTAATGATGAAGCATGTTCCATGTCTCTTAGCAAAGAGGCAGACAAGGCATTCAGAGTGCAGAATGAGATATCGTTTTGACATGGATATTGAAGGAATTAATTTTGCTTGACTATAAATAATGTTTGTTTTTCTTTTTCTTTTTCTGTACCGGGAGTGGGAGTTTAAGAGAGAGAAAATTGTGTTTTGTTCTTTGAAAAGAAATATGATAAAAAGTCTGCCCTTGATGGTCAGTTGGTCCTGAATCTATGATACTATGAATTTGGAGAAAAAAAGATTGAGGGAGTCAAAACAGTTGCATGTATATGTCTGAAAGTCTATCTTATAAACCAGGAATTTTAGAGAACACCTCTGTTTATGTTGTTTCTTTTATGTAGGTCTGGAGAGGTCTTGTGGGGAGGAGCAAATATAAATTTGAATAGTATTAGGTGGGGATTAGACAAGAGTTGAGGACTGGGGGAAGATGAGGAATCTGAATTTCTTAGTTGACCTGATGTAGTTTTAATTAGTTTCAAGTGAATTCATAAGATACAGGAAGCATGTGTAATTACTTTCCAAATAAAATGTAAATAATTTTGGATTATGGCAAAATCTTAAGGACTGATACTATATGCAGCCAGTAGCAAACCTTAGTTTCAAGTTCTTATTGACACAACCCACCTGCCTTAGTGTGTTAATACAAGTAAAGATTTTATTTACACATCACTCTCTCACCCAAGAAAATTCAGTGACTCTCTCATCTTTCACTGGGGAAATTAATTTTTTTTGAACCTAAGCAATATTTACTCTTGTTAGATCCAGTTCAGCATTCTAGGCTGTTCAGTATCTTTTTGGATGTCAACCATATCCTTACAGTTCTGAGTTCTTGCAAATCTGGTAAACATAATAGACTGTCCATGAATGGACAAAGTCTATTGAATAAGAGTCTCCATGAATAAAATTTTAAATTGTAAGACATCTATGAAAAGTAACGTATTTTAAAATTATCCGTCAACATTTTATCAAAAATTATCTTATTAGCTTTCTTTTCAGAATTTGGTCAAAGAGACCACAGGAAAGCCCCACAAAATGCCAGACTGGGTGGGGGAATCAAATTTTAGAATGCTAAGAAGTAAGGGGTAGAGCTAGATATGAAGATATAAGGACAGAACATCTAGATGGAGGACAAAGGAATAAGAAGGAAAGGTAGGAGGGCATGTTAGTGTCTCAATCAACCCTATTCTTTACAGTTTTGTCCAGGGCTGACCTCACATTGATAGAGCTCTATGTTCAACTGTAAGTCATTTTTTAAAATTACCTTTAAGAAACAAATAAAAGTTAATTATATTATCTATAATCATAGATTATATACACTACTCCTTGTCTTCACTAACATGTATAATTTAAAATTGATTATATTTCCTTTGGTACTTTCAATTTATACTTTCCTTATCCTTGTTTTCCTTCTCCAACTTTTCTTACTCAACACTCTGTTTTCTTGTTCAACTTGCTTCCCTCTCTCTTCTTTTCAACCTGTACTTTCTTCAAAAAAATGTCATTTAATCGTTAAGAAAGGACGAAGAAACCATTTGATTCTGAAGTTACTTTTCCTGCAGATAGTAACAGAATTCGATGAGAAAGAGAAGAATAGTGAAGTCAAGATGCATTGAATCTGACCTTGGGAGAAAACATAGAATAGATTCATGTTGATTTAGCAACCTCCACCCTTAAATTGCTATCCATGATGGAGGGAAATAGAAAGTGGACAAAGGTCCTCTAGCTAACTCTCCAAGCTATAAGGTGCCCATTCACATTCAGCCAGCAGATTAATATTGTCAACCAAGTATTGAAAAATTAATGAGCCCTTATTTAGAAAAAAAAGTCAAGTATTGATAGTATTTATCAATGTATAGAGGTATAGATTGAAAATGATAATTTACTATGTCAAAAGAAAGTCTAACCAGGAGTCATAAAATGGCTTAAGACAAAAAAAAAATTAAAAACCTAAAGCTATTTCCCAACACTAAGCTAAATTAATCCAGTTTGTCTGAAAAGCTTTGCCCAAAGTGTTGGATAGATATTGGTAACTTACTGATGCTCAGAAAACTTGGTGTAGGGGAGATTAGCAGGTAGATGAGATTGTGCCTTTTTCATAAAAGAGAGACATGAAACACAAGGAAAGAAGTGACTTTCCCAAAGCAGTTGAGGTAGCTAGTATATTAGATCTTGGTCCCTAGGTTCCCTAAGGGAACTTCTACCATTTTTGTTTTAGGTATGGAAGAGTCTTCCAAAGATGTTCTAAGGTCTGTTATCAGGGAGCTCATTGTGAGAAAGGAGGAGATGGAAAGGAGAGGTGGAGAGAAAAAAGAAGAAATAAAGAGAGAAGGAACAGAGAAATAAAGAGAAGGGATAGGGGAGTATAGAAAGAACAGGGAGTAGAAGGGAGAGGAAAGTAGGGGAAGATAAAAACAGGAGCATGGTGAGAAGGATAGTAGGAGAAAGGGGAAGAGGATGATTTGAGGAGTGGAATAATAAATGAATGAGAAAGTCCTGAGAAGAAAGCAAAGAGAAGCCAAACACAATCAGAAACAATAAAGGGGAAAGGAAGTTAGCAAAATGGAAGTGTTTGCTGTGACAGAGAAATGCTGGTGAGGTGAGAAGAGATCCATCAGTGAGTGTCCTTAGGGGAATAATGGGCAGATGTGATTACTGAGCCAGTAATGGATCTTTGAAAGGACCATTGTATCAATGAATTGAATCAGTGAGTATTGATAATTTGAAAGCAAGTATAGGAATTTTCATATATGGCAGGATAATGGAATCCACAGACTATAACAAGATCAGCTTGATTTCAGTTACTGGTCCATTTCTAGCACATTTAATACAGTTTCATAAGAATAAATGAACTTCATTCCCCTTTGACTCCCTTCCCCTTCTTGTTGACACAGTTATTATACCTGTTGAACAGGGGGACATTGTAGATATAGTTTTGCCAAAATTCTAGTAAATCTTTTAATCAAATTATGCTATTTAAAAAAAAATCAGAATGAAGAGACTTGTGCTAGATAATAGGGCAATCAAGAGAATTAAGAAATTATTTAAAAGCCAGACTAAGTAGATATTAATTGTTTGATATCAGAGTGTAAGAAAATATTTAATTGTTCTCAAAGTTGTGCTTTCTGTTCTGTGTTGGTAAATATTATGATTTTAGTAACTTGGAAAAAAGAATAGATGACATACTTATCAAATTTGAAGAAGAAAAAAAGGAATGTAATGGAAAGCTAAAATATCTACTATCAGACCAGATCTAATAAGAAGTAATTTAATTGGAATAAATATAAAATCCAACATTTGAGTTAAATACAAAACAAAACTACTTTATGACTACAAGGGTAGCTGCTAACCACTTTATTTGCAAAAATATCTAAGAAATTTAGTGGATTCTTGCTGCTGTTTGTCCTTTGTTCTCAAACGACCGTGACATCAGGGAGGTGATGCCATGACATCGGGGAGGTGATGCCATGACATGAAAGCAAACTGTATTTAAGTGAGGGAAGGCTGTGCAACATCACTAGCCTCACTTTCCCCTCTGGAGACATCTGAGTCCCGTGGCCAGATATGGATCAGGACAACTGGAGATCATGCAAGATGCATTGGTGGAACTTGTTCTTTCTAAGCTAAGATCTTTTTGACAAGACAGCCAAGAAAAACTACTATAAATAGAAAAGTGATAGTCCCTAGATACTCAGTTCTGGTCAGATTCCATCAAAGCCATTGTGTTTAGCTCAATGCACCAAATTTTAGGAATTCAAATCAATTCAACAAACATTAAGCACCTACCATATGTAAAGGTAGCTAGGTAGCATAGTAGAGTGCCAGGCTTGGCATCAGTAAGACTCATCTTCTTGAGTTCAAATCTTACCTCAGACTTTTACTAGCTGTGTAACCATGAACAAGTCATTTAACCTTGTTTGCCTCCTTTGAAAAATGAGTTGGAGAAGGAAATGGCAAGCCACTATAGTATCTTTGACAATTAAATCCTAAATGGGGTCACAAAGAGTCAGACACAAATGAAAAAATGAACATTATGCACATACATATACATACATACATACACACACACGCGTATGTCTGTCTTTTTGTGTGTCTGTATGTGTACATACACATATATACACAGACACACACATATGTAGTACTATGATCAATGTTGTCGCTTATTTAAAATCGAAACAGTTCCTGCCCTCAAGGAACTTACGTCTATCTGTGTCATACAACATGGACAGAATTAAATTTGAAGCATAAAAAAGCACTTACAGACTATTTTTGGTAGGGGATATTAACAACTGGGGGATGTCAAGGAAGGCTTTATAAAACCCCATTAAAAATAGTCTGTAAGTGCTTTGTTTATACTTTAAATTTATTCTGTCCTAGTCCTCCTGTCTATTCTATTCTCTCTCTCCTTTCATCCTGTCCATCTTCAAAAGTGTTTTCCTTCTTACTATTACCTTCCTCAATCCACCCTCACTTCTATTAGGATGTCCCCCTTCTCTTATTCCCTTCCCTTCCCACTTTTCCTTTATGATAAGATAGATTTTAATACCTAATTGAGTGTTTATGTTATTCCCTCTTTGAGCCACTTCTGATGAGAGTAAGGTTCACTCACTCCCCCTCATGTTCCCCCTCTTTGCCTCTCTTGTAAAAGGTTTTGTTTGCTTCTTTTATAGGAGATAATTTACCCTATTCTACTTATCCTTTTCCATTTCCCCCCAGAACATTCCTCTATCATCCCTTAATTTTATTTTTTTGGATATCATCCCTTCATATTCAACTCACACATGTGCCCTCTGTCTATATATACTCTTTCCAACTGCCCTAATGATGAGAAAAAACTTATGAGTTACAAATGCCATCTTTCCACATCAAAATGTAAACAGTTTAACCTTATCTAGTCCCTTATGATTTTCTTTTCCCGTTTGCTTTTTTATACTTCTCTTGAATCTTGTATTTTAAAGTCAAAATTTCTATTTTGCTCTAGTTGTCTCATCAAGATTGCTTGAAAGTCCTCTATTTCATTGAATGCCCATGCTTCCCCCTTAAGTATTTGACTTAGTTTTGCTGGGTAAGTGATTCTTTGTGGTAAAACTAGCTCCTTTGACATCCAGAATATCACATTCCAAGCTCTCCAATTCTTTAATGTAGAAACTGCTAAATCCTGGGTTATCTTGACTATGGCTCCATGATACTTGAATTGTTTCTTTCTGATTCTTTGCGACATTTTTTTCCTGACCTGGGAGCTCTAGAATCTGCCTATAATATTCCTGGGAGTTTTCATTTTGGAATCTTTTTCAATAGGTGATCAGTGGATACTTTCAATTTCTATTTTACCCTTTAGTTCTAGAATGTCAGGGAAGTTTTCCTTCATAATTTCTTGAAAGATGATATCCAGACTCTTCTTTTGATCATAGTGTTTGGGTAGTCCAATAATTTTTAAGTTACCTCTCCTGAATTTTTTTCTAGGTCAGTTGTTTTTTCCATAATTTCACATTGTCTTCTATTATTTTTTCCATTATTTTGATTTTGTTTTATTGTTTCTTGACATCTTAAAAAGTCTTTAGCTTCCATTTTCTCCATTTTAACTTTTAAGCAATTATTTTCTTTAGTGAGCTTTTGTACCTTCTTTTTCATTTGGTTAAGTCTACTTTTTTAGGGAGTTCTTTTCAGTTAATTTTTCTATATCTCTTTTCATTTGGTCAGTTCTGCTTTTTAACATATTCTTCTCCTCTTTAACTTTTTGTACCTCTTTTACCACTTGGTACAATCTGTTTATTAAGGTGTTATTTTCTTCAGTATTTTTTTATCTCCTTTACCAAGCTATTTACACTTTTTTTCATGATTTTCTTCCATCACTCTCACTTCTCTTCCCATTTTTTCCTCTACCTCTTTTACTTGATTTTCAAAATCCCTTTTGAGTTCTTCCATAGGCTGAAGCCAATTCATATTTTTCTTGGAAGCTTTGGATGTTTTCTCCCCTATCATCTGTTCATTTTCCTAGGCTATTACTTGACTTTTATGTTTTTGTTAAAGTATGATTCTGCTTCCAGGGGAAACGGTACACTGTCCCAAGCTTCAGGGGGCTTGTTCAGCTGTTTTCTGAGATATTCATAGGGACTTGAAAGTTTTAAGTTCTTTCATAGTGGTATGATTTTAAAAGAGGTGTTTACTCTTCTCCTTGACTGTGCTCTACTCTATGAATGACCACAAGCAGTCTTTTCTTCCCTGAAACTGTGAGGAGGATCCCTGCTTCACTTTGACTACAAGTTTTGGTGTGCTAATGTTCCTCCTCCCCTGCGACTGACACTCAGGACTGCGACCCAGATTCAAATATGGGCAAAGCAACAGAATACTGCCACAGTGCTAGCGAAAAGATCCCTGTAATCTTCTGACCAGTTGTTTTACCCCCTTACCATATGTGGGCTGAGAGTTACAGAAGCAACTGCTGAAGTTGCTGATTCAATGACACCAAAGGCCTGCTCTTCATTGGCTTGGGCTGGGTCTATACTAGTAAATCCTGTGCCGGACAGTGCTCCACTCTCACCCAGGTTTGACAGAACTTTCCTGCTGACCTTCTAAATTGTTTTTCACTGGAAAAATCATTTCAACTCTTTCTTCTGTGGGTTCTGCTGCTCCAGGATGCTTTATGGCATTACTTAAGATTATTTGGAAGGGGTTTGTTAAGAGCTTGGATGAGTGGTTGCCTTTTCTCCACCATCTTGTCTCCACCCTCCTAGAGGTTGGATATTGAAAACCTTAAGAGTATACAGAGTATGGTGAACATGTTGGTCATCATCTGTCTGCTTGATTGATGCTTCAAGAGTTTGTGTCAAGATGCCATGTGAGCATCCATGAGGGGAAGCAGCAGCATTAGACAGGAGACAACTTAGCGAGGGTAAGGGTGGGTGGGTGGGAGGCATGAGAGCTAATTTTAAGTAATTGAAGAGATTAGGCATGGCCTGCTTGCTTTAGAAAGCAGATATAGAAGCATTGTACATTAAAAAAAAACAAACAAATTTAGACTTGGCATAAGGAAAACTTCCTAATAATTAAACCTATTCAAAAACAGAATGGGCTAACTCAGGAGATTGTGGATTTCCCTTCCACTGGAGTCCTCAGAGTAAAGGCTTACCTGTTGGGTATGTTGTAGAGGAAATTTTTGTTCAGGTACAGAATGGTCCAGATGGTCCCTTCTAATACTCTATTATTCCAGTACATTTTTACAAAAATCCAATTCTCCATCTCTCTAATTACCCTAAATACAATTTTGTAGCTGCATCCTCATTTATTATGCATCCAATATGGCTCAGAGTGAATGCAGTAATTCGACAAAATTGTTGGCAATTGAAAACCCTGTGTTATTGCTGCTGGCAATAGGAACAAAGCACTTAGGTCCCAGTAGAAGGCATCACCTGCTGAACCACGTATGTAATCGCTGTTTGAGTAATATACATTCTTACAAGAGAGTGGGAGGATGATAGCAGTATTTAGTGAGGCAATGAGAATTCTTAGTGGGTTTGTCATCCATGAGAACAAAGCAGGTTAATTTGGTTCCCTAAAGTTACCCTAAAACAAGAAAGGAGAGTCTTATCCAAACAAGTGAAAGAAGTGAAAGAACCAGCAGTTCTAACATTCTGTATTCTTACCCCTATTGTTCCAAAACTTTCTGGTTTTCGTCTCATGTTTTTCTTGCACAGGTGTGTCCAAATCCATTTGAGAAGGTACCAGAGAGACTTGGGGCTTGGGATGACATTGAAGGGAGTAGGCAGGGTACCTCCTTCTTCAAAATAACTCATCCATAACTTGGTCCGGGCAAATTTCCATTCAATGTCTGCATGGTCCTAAGCAAAAGAACGCGGTAATTACTGACTGGCCTCCTATTTGCCAGAGTTAGGTTTCTAGCTTAATTCACAGCTATTAATTAAAATTAAAACACCAGCCTTCATTGCCCCTCTCCCTCCCCATCAAATAGAGACTTGTACTCCTTCCTGACAATTACCTTGAACTCTGTTACTCCTGGTTTTAATAAAAATACAATTGAATCTCTTTTCCTCCTCCAGTGAAATAGATGTCTCAATAATTCAGTATTTTAGGGTTGGCAGTGATAAAGTATCAACTAGAGAAAGACAGTTACCTGTATCACCATTCAACAGAAAGATGCACTTCTAACCCATTAGAGATAGCTTTGGAGTGGAGTGTGGGGAATGGGACTATGTGATAAATTATGTATATGCAACATTCTTCTTCTTTATACAATAAAATCCATGCTTGTTACATTTTCCCTTGGAATCAATTCTCTACTTTTAGGGAGACTGCAATATAATAAGAAAGTTATGGATCCTTTTTGGTTCAGGGCTTTTCTGTTTCAGAGCTATATTTAACACAGCCTTGGCCAATTAATTCTGAAAAAGATGCTGGCTAGAGGCAGTATGGGAGCATATGGGCTTGAGGCTTTGGTCCTCTTTAAATGCTGCCCATACAACTTTTTGAGTAACATCAGAAACCTCATAGCCAAAGGAGCATGCTTTCAGTCGTCTTTCACCCTAAGCAGAATAAACCTGAATTAAGTAGATATTTCAGGAGGAGCAAGAGGATTAGAATATGCTAAGAATTTATAGTACCAGCAGTTTTATTGTTATTTGAATGTTTCAATCCTGTCTGACTATTTATGATCCATTGGAGATTTTCTTGGCAAAGATAGTGGAGGCGGTTGCCATTTTCTTCTCCACTTCATTTTACAGATGAAGAAACTCAGGCAACAGGGTTAAGTGACTTGCACAAGGTCACACAGCTGCTAAGTATCAGAGGTCAGATTTGAACTCAGGAAGATGAATCTTCCTGACTTTAGGCCCTGTGATCTATCCACTGTGACAACTAGCTACCCAATTTCAGGCACACTTTTATTTTAATATAGTTTCAGATTGGACGTGTGATTGCAATGATGTGGTGAGCTCCCAAGGAGGAAATTTCTTCTACCAACAGAGATCAACACTTGTTCTATAAATTATAGTCTTAGTGAGCTGCCTGGGGATCATAGGGGGTTAAGTGATTTGTTCAGAGCTGCCATATATTTGACATGAGAGTTGGACTCAAGTTTTTATGACTTTGAGGCTAGTCCTTAATCGACTATGTCATGCCACATCTTTACAAGATTTATTTTAGAGACTCATATCATCATGTACCATTGAATTTAATACAGGGGACAGGTTTGTAGACTCTAAGCAAAGACTAGGATTCATTCTCACAATGATGCTCCTCCCAAATATATTATTATTATTATTATTATTTGTTCCTGAAAGCAATCTATAACATTACTGTCATCTAATTAAATTATAATGCAGAAATCAGGCTCATTATTTTTCCTTGAAAAATAATGGTCCTCATGGACACAATGAACTTATTTCTTCAGTAGGAGGATTGATCAGCTAGGATCTGGTCTTTCAGTCCTTGTATGCTTTTCTTTTCCCTAGTTGCTCTTGAATGAGGAAGACTGCTATGCAGTGTTGGCTGGGGAGAGGGCACGATTCCTCCCACCTGGACACAGGTGTCTGACAGCACATCTTGCCTTTGTTTCTTTTGTATTTATTCTTTCCTGATTTGGGTGAATAAGATAGAAATCTCCCGGTGTTCAACGACAACTGGAGATCCAGCAAAGCCCTCACAAGCAAATGGAATTGGTAGCCCAGTCTGCTAGAGAGTTAATGACCAGCAGCTGAAGAAACATTTATAGAAGGAGGTAGGACTGCCCTATGAGAAAAGCAGGAGCTTTCGGGATTATGGACCCACATGACAGCATCACCAAGTCACAACACTGGTGGTGACTATCAAAGTATAACAGGCTTTCCATACAGAAGATGGAAGAAAAACATTTATTCAGACACCAAAAATCCAAATTTCTCAGAGTAACCAAGAAGTCAATACATATTAGCACTGCCGGGGGAAAAACCAAGCCCAAGTCTTCTCACAAACAGGCTCCCCTAAGCAAAATGCCCTTCTCTCACTCACTGGTTCCCAGCTCTTACTAGTCTGACCAATTTCCTCTCAGCTCTGCCCCAGCTCCGCCTCTTCCTCCCATCACATTGATTTAGGGAGGACATGTGATTCAAGGAGGTCACATGGGCCTATTAACGGATGGGAAAGACTTTCAAACTAAGCAAAAAGGAAAAACGTCAACAGTGCACAGATGGCTGTGCTGGCCATTGACTCTAGAACGGAACTGAACTTAAGAGAATGAGACATAAGGGGAACCTCATGAGGGCTTCACAAAGAGAGAAAAGGACTGTGAGGGCCATGAATTAGGTCCTGTCCCTTGGTCCCTTGTGTTGGATTGGAATGAGGCAGAGGACAACTAAGCAGCATTGCGTATTTTTTTTTTTTTTAATCCACCAGGAAAAGTAAATCTTAGCATGGTCCATGGGCTAGACCAACTGGCCAGTCCCCCATTACACTTCTTTTCTTTTCAAAAAAATGGCAAACAGCTTTATAAATTCTGACCAAATGTTAGAAAATATTTAGGCCAATTAGAGACATTTCAGTGTGGATAAGATCTGCAGCAGTTAGTAAGATGGGCCCTCACTGGATTTGTGCGGTTAGTTATTTAACCGAGAGCCTTAAAGTTATTTCTGCCTGTCAGGTCACCAGCAAGGCATCAGGTGTGATTTTAACAGAGATCAAGAGAAGTGAGGACTCTTCTAAAATTCATCAAAAGTTTTTTTCTTTTCTTCTTATTAATTTCTTTTATGGTCCTGGGTTAAGGACTAGGAGAGTGGCTAGAAGAGAGTGATAGAAAGAAATGGCTTTTTAGGTCTTTTCTCATCACACCGACTCCACTCTACATCACATCATCTTTCTCTTTGACCATCCTTGATGGGAGGTGAGGAGGTGGAAGAAAAGAAAAAGTTTCCCAGGATTATTTCTGAATTTATTGTCAAATTTCTGAGTCAAAAAAGAGACAGACATTTGTGCTTGTGAATATAGTGAGTTGGCAGCATATGTGGAAAATTCTATAAGGTCTAAACTTTAGCTTTGTTCTTCTTCTTATTATTATTAGTAGTAATAGTAGCAATAGTTTGAAGAATATTAACAACTGTAATTTATATACCACTTTAAGTTTTGCAAAATGCTTTGCATGCATTATCTCCTTTGATTCTCTTATTTCCAGGCTCTTCTCTCCTGGAACAGCATTTTGACTTGCAGAATGATTTTCTCATTGTTTCTCATAGTGTCTTTCACTCAGCATGAGGACAAATCCTATGATACTATTGTCTAATTTTATTTTCTATATAGAATAAGGACATTTTGGAGCTTACTGGATCGACATTTTTGACAGGTGTCTGCTCTGCATAAACTGTGATAATTGTTTTCTAAATCTCTTTTTTTCCCCTTCTGACAAATAGAACTTGAAATGTGAATAACCTAGAGGAATATCATATAACTATTTAGATCATCAATATAATAAGCTATTATTCCCTGCTAAACTTTCAGGAAAGATAGTTGCCTGGAAAATCTTTTATGAGAGGTAAGTCAGAAACTCTCATAAATCCGAATACTTGACATATATGACATTGTAACTTTCTGGAGGACTTTCGGTTTAGTAATCATTGCTAGAAAGCATTTAGCCACATAGTTTTTGCAGCATTTCATCTGTGATGGGTATGCTGTGGAAACCATTCTTCCTTCACAAATACAATTCAGAGTTGGCTTCTCATGTAAATAATTTCAGCAACAACATATAGGTAAAAGAATGGGAGTTCATTGAATAGGATGCCATTGAATTTTAATGACAGTCCATTGAAATTGTGTACACAGACAATTTGGCAAATTGTGGGTCAAATATTCAGAGTGGATGCACTTGTGAAATATTCCTTTATATGATAGAAATACATGGAACAGGCAGACTCTATCTTGTTTCACTGTGATCTTTTGTTCACATGTGCACATTAATTTACAAAAAAAAAGTCTTAGTTGGCTGTGAAATACAGAACTTGGGCATCTTTCTATAAGTGATACAACCCTGGAATGCTAAGTTATTTCTGTTGTCCTTGTATATTGTCTCTTCCTATTAGAATGTAACTCTCTGAGAGTAAGAACTCTTTGCTTTTGTATTTATATTTCTGGTATTTGGTTCATAGTAGGCATTTAAATTATTTTTATTCATTCATGTAAAAGAGAGAAAGAAAAAAATATAGACACAGATAAGAGAACTCTCTAAAAGAAAGAAAAATAAAGACTGAAGGTAATAAAAAAGAAAAATAGATTAGTACTTCCAAAATTGTATAATTTCACTCTGTCTCTTTAAACTGGCTATTCCTGAAAGACATGTTGCAAGCTTTTCTCATAGAATATGAGAAGAGTTAGAAAAGAATAATTCAGGGAAAATACTGAATTTAAAATATTTTACTTACAGCAATGAGTTGGTAAGAATTATTCATCATAGCGATAAGCATGTTGAGTAGAACAACTAGAGAAATGACATTGTATGTTCCAAACATGGTTGCCCCAACAAATTCTGTAAATTCATGCTGGGCTTTGACATTGGTCACATACAGATTAATGAGCCCAAATATAGACCAAAATAGAGACTGAAGTGTCTCAAATAACCTGGGGAAGATAAAAGATCATTAAAAATGTTTATAAGAACAGATTATGAATAAATATAAAACCTTCTCTCTCTCTCTCTCTCTCTCTCTCTCTGTCTCTCTCCACATGCACATGCGAATACACACACATACATTTTCCTCTTAGGTTCATTTAATGATGTCATCAAAAGAATCATTATCTTAAGCAAGTCTAAGTTAAAACTGAAATAAGAAAGGGAAAAGACACTGTAGTCAAACTTCCAGAAGAGAGATTCTAATTCTTTCACAGATGAAACTGGTCCCTGGTATTAAACCTTTGAATAGATTGCTACATATTCATCGAGTAACATTTGAAAAATGATCAGTTACATAGTTATAGATTTAAGGAAATTAAGTTTATCCTTTTAATTAATCTCCCTCTCTATATTTCTCTCTCTCTGTCTCTATCTCTCTCTCTGTCTCTCTGCCTCTGTCTCTCTCTCTCTTTCTCTCTGTGTATATCCTTCCTCTCTCCCCCTTTTTAGACTGTTAAAATATCATGTTGCTGCCCATTTCCTGTGCATGCAAAATGAGACATGGATAAGTCTTAGAAGGATTGGAAATCAAAATGTGAACAATTTCTTATTCAACTTAACCCTTTAGATGACTTTAAAATTCATTCTGCATCAAGGTATGGTATGATAGAGAGATGGTCTTCAAGGGTGAATAACTTGGGTTCATGTCCCAGTTCTGATACATATTGGTTATGTGATGTGGTCGAGTCCCTTTTAACCTGTTAAAATCCTGTCAAGCTCTCTTAAATTGTAAATTGTTGCAAAGTAGACACTGAATTGCACCAGAGATTATAATTTCTCAACTGGGACCTCGTTACATGTCAGACAGACTTCCTCTTAAAAAAAAGATAAACACAACACCACCAAAAAAAAAACAAACCAAACAAGCAAATTCTATGTGAACTTAGTGACCTTTTATGAAGAATAAATATTCCCAAATAAGCTTCTATTTTATTGAGATAGGATGAACATAATATCTTCATAGACCATCAATATCTGGCCTCAAAAATGATTAATATTTCTATAGGATTTTAAGGTTTACAAAGCACCTATAGGATCACAGATTTAGAGCTAGAAGGGATCTTAGAGTTCATGTAGTTCAATTTCCTCATTTTGCAAATTAAAATGGGGTCAAGAGGCTAAGTGATTTGCTAGAGTCACTTCTGGTAAAAGTTTGAGTAAGGATTTGAACCCAGTTCAGGTCTCATTACTCTCCTAAGCCTCACAGCAATTCCTTGAGGTAGGAGAAAATTTTGAGCATCTCCATTTTATTGATGGAGGTACCAAGAGGTAAATTGATTTGTTCAACATCACACAACGAGGGTCTGTAACTGTATTTGCGTGTGTTTTCTGATTTTTAAGGAGTCCTACATCAGGATGCCTCTCAAGTAAGAAAAAACAAAGAATTATTATTTCCCCCAGTCTGTGACTAATAAGAGAACAAGTAAATCTTACCTTTTTTTTTTTTACTGGACTAAAATGTTTAGTGATATTTATTATTGTTGCTCTTGCCTTTTAATAATACTAGGGTAAACAGTCCAATTAACTGGATTAAGTAATTAATTATCTGAAGAACTTTCAATTTCAAAGAGGCAAATCTGATTCCTGGAAATGAATTAGTTGTTCCTATTAACTTTAATAATCATTGACTAATAGTGTTATTTAGACAATATTTGCATTCTCCCTATCTCCACTATGGTCTCCTTAATGTCCTTTGCCAAATACTGTTTTCTCACTGTTAATACACAAATACAAATCTTCAGTTTGTATTTCTCTAACATATAACAATTCAGAAGGAGATAGACATTACATAAAACATGCTGTCTACTAAAGCTTCCATAATTCAATTGATGTAAGTATTTTAGTAAATGACTTTTAAATGTCAAATAAAAACAGTGCTACAAAATAATTGTTATTGTTATGTTGGGAAGTATTTATTTTCTTATACCTAAATTATTCCCATCTGTCACATCAGCAATATTTAGAAGCCTCATTTGGATTTTTCAATATGAATTTGAAAAAAGAAAAACTAAATTCAAATTTCACAATTTTCCCTTTAACTTATGTTTTCTTCCCAAGGTGTTCACTTATTTCCCCTATCTTTTAATAAGATGAATTACTCTTTAGATTTGTACATCATCTCATTGACCTTAAAATGTTCAGCAGATTCTTGAATTAAACTTCTTGATTTTGGTGTTAAGAACCTGATGTTTTGACAAAATCAAACTATCTCCTCCTTTCACCTTTGGTTAAGATTTCAGCATCCTCAGCTTTTCATCATCCTTGGATCTTGTGTCATTCCCAAATTAGTTGAATCAATCAATGCTCACAGGCTGAGGAATTAAAATAAATCTCAATAAGAATTGTCTTCATGTGGAACTACTTTCATAGGAACTACTTTCCTAAGAGTACTCAGATAAGGAGCAGATACTCTCCCAGACAAGGTTATAACTTTCTTTCAACAGCTGATATCCCTTGTTTGAAGAATGTACCCTGGTGTTTACATCGAAGTTTATGGAGATATTTCTTCCCCTTACTAGGACAGAATTCAATTAATCCATTGTCTCTTGTGCAAACTAAATTGTTTTCTTGTTCAAATAAACACTAAAGGAAATAACAAAAAAAAAATTATTTTACTAGTTGCTCCCTAGAAAATAGAAATGGCAAAACATATAGGACATAACATAATATAAAAACACACAAAAGTGTTACTCTTCAGACACCAGTAATATGTGACATTGAAATACATAACAATATCCTCAATTCTGTAGCATTTTAAGCTCCAGTAGTTCAATCATCAGGAATAATAATCTCCTTTGTCAATTAATCACCTACGTCCCGCTTCTTAATTGTAGGCATTTTCCACATCCCTCTTTTCTTTCTACATTCTCCTCCTTGGTGACTTCATCATCTCCCATGGGTTTAATTCTCATCTCTGTGCCAGCGACTTGCAGATTTACATATCCAATCCCTGTCCCTCCCTGAATGTCAACCCCCCATGACTGATTGTCTATTGGACATTTCAAATTGAATGTCCTTGAGATGTCTAAAACTCCACATATGCAAAACAGAATCTTCTATCCTTTCTCTCAAAACTCATCTCACTACCAAAGTACCATCTTTTTGTCAAAGATACTACTTTTCCTCCAGGATCCTCATATTCTGGATTGCTTGTTCTCTTTTACTGCAAGTATCTTCTCAGTTGTAAAGGTTAAAGCAGAAGGGTGTATAACATTTCTCACATATGTACCCCCCCTCCTCACACAACTAAATACTGCATTAGATGGCTTGTACTTTAGTGTTTTAAGGTCTGAAATTACTGTTTACTTTGATCCTTACTACACACTTATGAACTAGGTGCTGTTATTACCCCCACTTTGCAGATGAGGAAAATGAGGCAGATGGAAGTTAAGTAAATTGCCCAGAGTCATGCCATATTTGAATTCAGGTCTTTTGGATTCTAGTTTCTCAGCTCTATATCATGTACCAAAATTCAAGCCCTCAGTGCCTTTAAACTAACCTATAATCTATTTCAATGACCACCTAACTGATTTTTCTGTCTATAGTACTACCAAAGTGAGATTCCTAAAACACAGATCTGGTCATCAATTAATCCGATAATCATTGATTAGGCACCTGCTACATGGCAAAGACTCTTCTGGACATTGAGGATAGAAATTTTTAAAAAATGAAATATTTTTTACTCCCACATCTCTCTTATTTAGTAAAGCCTAGTGGCTTCTTATTATCCTTAGGAAAAAAAATAAACTTCTCTCTTGGGCTTTTTAAGCCCTTCACAATCTGATTCTAACCTTTTCCTTCATTACTCCTCTTTATACATTACTTGCTCCCTTAGGCTGATCTTTATGAGTAGGATAAACTTGACTCCTTTCAATCCCATTTCTGTGCCTTCTCATAGGCACCTGTCCCTTGAATGCTTTCCCTTCTCGTCTCCCCCTAGAAGGAGCTTTCTTCCTTCAAGACATAGCTCAGGCACTACTTTTTACGTAGTATTTTTTTCTGATTTTTCCAATTGCTCCACCTTATATTTAACTACTTTTAATTTATCTTTATTTACTCTTTTCTATTTAATCATCATATAGTTATAATATGTACTGTTGTCTTCTCCATTAGAATTTTAGTTCTTTGGAAGTATGTATGTTACATTCTTTGTATTTACATCTCCAGTAAGTAGTGCAGTTCTTCATATGGATTAGGTGCCTTTTTGATATAGACAGTAATTGCTAGAGAGCTATGAGTGTAAGGAAAATAATCCTTACAAAGTCGAAGTACTTTCTACTAGGAAGGCAAATTCACCCTTAGGCTGCCACCCAGAGACTATTGATTTGGAGTTGTGGACGGAATAAATACAATGATTTGTGGCGATTTGATTTCCTTTAGTGGACTTCGGTCCTTCCTAGGTTGTCATTGAAAGGTCAATGGAAGCAGTAGGGAATATGGATTGCTATGCACAGAAAAATTCACAGCAATAAAAAGGTATGGGTATATTCTCTTATCAGAAAATAAACAAAAATAAAATGGAGACAGAAGAATTGTGCTTTCTGGAAATATTTAGTGTAAGTCTGAGACCTCAGGATCTCACTGTATAGTATATTAAAACAGTTGATATAAAAGATAATAATGTCAACATGAATATGTTGCTTTTTTATTTTTCAGTATGGTAAGATGAGTAAGGTGCAGAAGTTAAGTGATGCATTTTAAATATGCTTCTAGGAAAGGAATAATGTTACTTATTCAAGCAATAAGCTGTATGGGTCGCCGGTCTTGCTGCACAAATGAGTCAGTAAGGGTTATAGTTAGTTCACAGACTGTCAGAATGACAAAAGGACTTCAGAAGGAATCTCTGAGGCATTTAGGTGGAACAGTGCTGAGTCTGCAGTCAGAAAAAAATGTGAGTTCAAATATGGGCACGACATTTACTAGCTGTGTGACCCTGGGCAAGTCACTGAACCTCTGTGTGCTTTAGTTTTCTCATCTGTAGAATACAAATAATAATAGTAACTCCACCACTAATCCCCCCACCTTTTGAGAATCAAGTGAGATTAATGCAAAGCACTTAGTACAGTGCTTGAAAATGGTACTGCCCCCCATCTCCTAACAATAGAAATTCATAGACTGTGTAATAAGGGATTACTATTTGTATCAGAGCAGAGACTACCCAATTCAGTGAAATCAAGAGTCCTTGAGAACTAAAGTATGAATGGATTTTTGGGGGGAGGATGGTGGTACAATTCTCAGCCAGAAGGGGAGAAGTGAATTGCAAATAAAAGTTTTAATATTATATTATGTTTAAATCTTGAGCACCAACCTTCCCAAGCCTATTTTAAGTTATTTTGTTTCATCAATAGCTGTGCAATATCATATTTGAAGTTTCTCAATTCTCAAACCACCGTTTGATTCCAAAGCTCTCAAATAATTAAAAAAGATAAAAAAATAATTTTCATGAGATGATATTAAAGAAAAAAATGCCATAGTGGTCTTTAAAACAAAGCATAGGGATGTATTTCTTTTTTAAAAATATATTTAAATATTCTTATATTGTGAGCTCAATAACATTTCCTTGTTTTTTATGTTGAGACTTAAAAAAGTGATTCCCTTTTAGTAGCAGCATTACACTTACGTACTGCTTTATAATTGTGAAATACTTGCAATAGCCCTGTGAGGGATGGCAGGGCAAAATCTATCATCTCCATTTTGCAAGGGATGAAACTGAGGCTCACCAAAGTTTAAGCAACTTGCTCATTTCCATTCAGTCTGTACGTGGCATGATATGAACCTCCATCCTGAAGGATGTCTCATGTCTCATAGTTCCTATACTGTCACCAATGTTGTAGATTTCTTAACTTCCAGATATGGCTTTCTATACCAACACTGCCTTGAGCTACCCACCAACAGAAATGTTCATGGAACTTACGTAGAAAAGGCATTGTTCTGTTTCTCACACCGTATTCCTTTGCAATTTGTTCCTTTTGTTTCTTCGTAATAAAAATACAACTGATTCAAGCCATTTGCAAAAGCTAGCAATACAAGACAGTAAATGAACAGAAACTTCAAAATGTCTAGCAGCATTCTTCCGAGAGAGATCTGCAGAGGTCCCAGGTGAGAATTGGCAGTGAACAATGAGATCAGACGCAGAGAACTGAAGATATTTGCGATAGCAAATAAGGCCTCCGCCACCAAAGTGGGGTGCCACATATCCCAAGATTCTCGGGGGTTAAACGCACTATACTGGAGAGAATAGAAAAGAAGAAAAGAGAGAGTAAACAGTATCTGCTTAATAGGTATGCATACGTATATGAATATGGAAAATTCAGCTCTGTGATATTTCTGTTTTAGCATCTCCAGCCCAATCACTCATTTCTAGGCTTCCTTTACATCTGCAGTGATGTTAATCTGATTCAGAATAAAATGGTGTCCAATTAAATGTGTCACTCTCTAATCTACATAAAGCATCTCATAGTGATTTATACCTATCTGACTGTGGCACTAGTATCTTTGTCCATGTGTGAACTATATTTATCCCCATAACACTCTGAGATTGGACTATTGGAGGTTTCTGATTACTTTCAAGTATGACTTCAGAGGTTGGCTAATAGTGACAGCCTAAGGGGGTGGGACATTGATGGGAATGCCAGAAAAACCAAAGGTTTGTGTTAGAGGAAAAATAATCCATGCACTATTTTAATGAAATCTACAAAAATTCAATGCATTAATTCATGATACAGGAAATAAAATTATTTAAGGGAATATATGTTTCTAATTTTGAGTTAAAATGTCAGTTATCTTGGAAACAGTTCAGACTAACTGTGTATGTATGTATATATGTATATATATATATATATGCATACATTTATAGTGAACTGATGAAGAGAAAAAACAGTAGAACTAGCAGCATAATGCATATTGGTTACAGTATTAAGCATTAGAAGAACACTAAAAAAATCGCTCAGCTCTCAGATTCATTGAGATCAGATAGCAATCTTATTCCCAAGGAAGCAATGATGAAACATGCTGTCCTCTTTTTGACAAATAGGTGAGGAACCAGAGGTGTGAAATATTGCATACAGCTATCGCAGATTTTGTCTATTTGTTTTCTGTAGGAGTGGAGACTCAAGATGGACATATATTAGAAAATGGCTGTGATGTCAAGGAAAAGGCATCAACAATATTTGAAAATTAATAATGATATGACAGCAAGTAAAAACAAACTTAGTGAACTGCTGAATGAATTACACAATTGTCCAAACAAATGGATTTTTGTGTGGGGATGATGGATGAGGTACATTGTCTTGAAAATCTCCAACTTTTGTGGGTATGCCATTTTGTCTTTTTTTGTAAAGCCTGACTTGCATGATGCAAAAAAGCAGCAAAACAGTGGTGAATTGAGACCAAAGTCAGAATTGAGTTTGCTTTCTTAGAGTGACAGCAAGGTTATGATCAGAAAAGAACAAGGGAGAAAGAAAATACTCATTTTCCCATACATCCTTTAGTTAAACTTGTTTCTTTTACTGAAGAATGACAATTTGCTTCACTGTGAGGGGAGGTGGAGATAGAAGGAGGCCAGGATAAACATTAGAGAAGACACTGGATTCTGTCTTGCTCACAACTGTCATTTAAAAACAGCAGATCCAAATAATAGGATTCTTGTTTTTGATAAAGTCAGAATGAAAACAGATCCATTTTTGGATCAGACTGATGTCTCCTTTTTGTATATTTTCCACCAGATTATGTTATCAATATTAGCCAATTAATTATCACTGAAGCTGGTAAGTAGTAATAGCTATCATGTTACCAATAGAAAACTTTAGGAATAGAGAAGGTTTCCTTCCTAGTAAAGCAAAGAAATACAGAGAAATATGCACAGAAGAGGCCCCTTTTCTTTCTATGGAACACTTGTTTTATTTGCAATTTTGGAATTTTCACTACAGTGCAATGCTTTCTGTCTAATTTTATCAACAGATAGTGGTTCTTGAGAGGTCCCACAAGAAGCCTATTTAAAGAATTTAATGTAGTAAGAAATAAAAACAGCAAAAACATTATTTTATCTTGAAGTATATGTAAGTCTGACTCTTACCCAAGCTGGGCAAAGAAGGGAAAATTTTAAATTTCAGGTTGCTTATAAAACATGGTTCTGGATTGATGGGGAGAATGCTGATCTGACCCCGTGAGACTATGTGATGGCATGAGAATTTGGGAGAGAAGAGAGATTCTTCATTTGCGCTTTGAGAGAAGATATAAATGGTTCCAAACTGTTTTGGTTACTAACTTCAGAAAGAGAGAGAGGGAAAGAGTCAGAGAAAGACAGAGGGTGGGGTGGGGAGGGAAGGGATGGAGAGAGAGAGAGAGAGAGGGAGAGAGAGAATATGTCTCTGATACTGGAAAATATGTTGGGAAAGCTTGCTCCTCAACATGTCCCTGATTTTATCTTGCCTCACAAGAGATTTTCGGGAATTTTCTCTTGGGTGAATCTAGGGTATTTCTTCTTGGTTGAGTAACATGTTATCTAAATAGATTTTTGCTCTTGTCCGTTTTTTTGATATATTCTAATCTGTAGAACTTCTATGAGTTCTATCTACTATCTTCTTGGATAAATGGATTTACTCATTTGCTATTTACAATGCTGTTGTTTGTACCTAGAACTTGGTGGAAAGGAGTCAAGGCCACGGGTAAAAACTCAACATATTATTGCATTGTTGTTATTGGGTTATTTTCAATTGTGACTGACTTTTCATGACCCAATGTGGGGTTTTCTTGGCAAAAATCCTGAAGTGGTTTGCCATTTCTTTCCTCAGCTCATTTTACAGCGGAACAAATGGAGGCAAACAGGGTTAAATGATTTGCTCAGGGTCACGTAGCTAGTAAGCGTCTGAAGTCAGATTTGAACTCAGGAAGATGAGTCTTACCATCACCATGCTCAGAACTCAGTACAATGCACCACCTGGCTGCTTCTAGGGGCTCCTTATGTAGTATTTCTCTCAAGTTGCATAATAATGAATATTATTAACATTATCTTCCTCTTCTTTAAATTCTTTAATTTTTAAATTTTCCTTTTTCTCTTCTCTACCAAGTCATTTATTCTACTGTACATATGTAGATATAGATTCTTACACAAATTAACCCACTTTTTCCATCTTCAATATAAGTTATTTATATCTTTACAAGTTATGAAATTTGCAACAACCATAATAGCTGTTCATGCGTATTTCTATGTGGTACTTGCTGCCAGATGTGTGTGCTTCTGTGGCTAGAGGTGTCATGGATGTGCAGACTTTTCTCCAAGTCCACATGCAGTCTGGAATATTTTTGGTGATGTTTGTGTGTATGTGTATATATGCACATATATGTGTACATATTTATGTCTTCATTTCCTCTATCTCCTTCTGCATCTTCTGTGTCTCTCATTCTGTATCTGAATTCATCTTTTTTTCAAAGTATTATCTCAATGGGACAACTCAGATAAATGAATTCTGTCATTGCCAAGATGTCCACTCAAAGATACTCACTGCTGATACAGCTTTGAAGCTATGGACTTCAGTGGTCACACAAAAAGGAGTAAAGAGGACTCAGGAAAACAAAAATCATGCCTTTTGAAGAGAATTTATACCTCATCTTGAAGAAAATAGTGGGCAGGGGGAAAGGCTTACTTCTTACTTCTTGATATGTTTCTAAGAGCTTTATATTCAGTAGGCATTCATAGATTAATTTGATTTTGTTTGACTAAGAATAAATATCATATTGGTTTCCATGCTAAATTATTAAATGTTTTGATATACTGGGTCAAACCCCTCCTCTGTGGTACTTAAGCTAGACCTAATTCATGATCCTTTAGAAATAGGAGGAAAATCCCTTCTGCTACCTTCATCTATCCACATGGTGAAGACCCTAGGTCCTATCACTGCTATGTCTAGATTTCCAAACCTGAAACAGTCAAATTGGGAGGATGTTGAATTAAGCAGTTGGAAATCACATCTCTATGACTACCATAGACCCAAAGATGAGCTAAGAAAATCACGTTATTTGGGAGCATACATTAGTCTCTTCATCTGTGAAGTCAAAAAAACAATGTTTGCCCCCAAACTAGATGACTGGAATTTATGAGATTAATGATACACCATTGTTCAGAGTTATCTGGAAGAAATAGGCTATATAAAACCAAAGCACTATTGCTAGAACAATCTTTGTTGTAGCAGTATTCCTTTTAAAATACTGAAAAATAAATCAAAACATACAAGGGAAGGCAGACAAGAGTCATGATCAGAATGAACCTCTCTACAAGTGAAGGGTAGCTGGAGCAGGAGAAATGGCACTGATGTTACTGATTGGACTATATGCACTCTGACATCCCTTCCAACACAGATGGTAATAGCATGATTAGCTGTGTGACCACAGGGATGCTATCAGATCCATAAGCCTTGGTTTTGCCATCTGTAATATGGAAATAATAATTATTACAAAAAGTTGCTATGAGAAAAGGGCTTTTAAACTTGAATTGAATGTAACATTATTATTATCATGGTCTGTCTACCACAAGGTTGAAAATAAATGTTCTGAGAAAAAACATTTCAAAGATAGAAAAGAAGGAAAGGTCTTCAAAGAGGAAAGAGCATAAGGTTAACAAAAAATGCATGAACAGTTTAACAGTGTCTCAAGACAATAACGTACTCAGTATTAACACCTCTGCAGAAATTGGGGAAAGGGGGACCAAATAATTAAAACATTCCATTTATGGAAAGAAATACTATCTCAGAACTACCTTTCAAAACAAGTCCATGAACTGCAAAATGCAAATGAATCAAGATATCCTGGCATGCATCCCAAAGCCCACTAGTTCTGCAAGCCAAGATTTATGAGTACTTTGAAACCTGAAACGGATTTTGTACTCACACATTGTCTATAAATCATCTGGAAGTTGCATAATAGAATATGTACCACTGTAGTTTGTAATTTCTACCTCCTAGAAGGTACGATCTAAGGAAAAGTCTAGAATGAGCTAAAAAAAACTGAGAAGTAGTTTGTGCCAGGCGGGCCACGCATACCTAAATCTATGCATCCCAAGAGGCTGAGGTTTTTCACTTGCATGAACTCAGCAGTTTCTGAGCTGCAGTATGGCTACAGCACCAATATGGTGACCCTTCTGTGAGAGAGTGCCTCCAGATTGTCTAAAGAGACCTGTTAGGTCCAAAACAGCTCAGACTGAACATCTATGCTGACCAGAGGGAAGAGAGAGAAAGAGAGAGACAGACAGACAGACACACAGACAGACAGAGAGAGAGACAGAGAGAAAGCAACAAACAGAAAGACAGAGAGAGATAGAGACAGATACCAAGACAGACAGAAAGACACACACACGCACACACATACAGAGAGACAGAGTACTAGAGATATAAAGAGAAAGAGAGACAAGGAGAAGCAGAGATAAAGAGAGACAGAAAGAAAAAGAGAAAGATAGAGACAGATAGAAACTATATCCTGGACAAAATATACATGTCTTTTTAATGGAAATAGCAGACCTTACAAGCATGGGATATCCTTCTCCAATAGGGTCATTGGTCACCAGAAAATAGAGCAAAACATGGAGGGACAATGAGAAGACTGATAGGAGAGTCTGAGATAGATAGCTTGTGTGGGACTCTTGGTGAAAGCAAACTCTTTCTCTTTTTTTTCTCTTGGAATGCTAAAATAATCACATCAAAAAATATCTGCTAAAAAGCACATGTTGTCTTACCTGATTAATGAGAGAAAGGTGACCAAAAATTTGTCACAAATACAATTAATCACAAAACATTCTGAAAAAAATATTTCATACTTTCTTATCCTATAGGATATCTGCAGCCCTGTGGTCTATTTATTTTATATGAATTCCCTGCTATTTAGAATATTCATAAGGGGATAGGGAATTGAGATTATTTTTTTATTTATAGAAGGAAGTCCCAGATAAAGAAATTTCCTCTGCCAATCAAATTGGGGAGAAGTCCTGCAATTCCCTGAGCAGTTAGATGGCACAGTGCATAGAGTGCTAGACCTGGAGTCTGGAGGCCTCAATTCCTGTGAGTTCAAATCCCTCCTCAGACACTTGCTAGCTGTGTGGCCCTGGACAAGTCACTTAGACTTGTCTCACTTTCCTCATTTCTAAAATGAGCTGAAGAGGGGAATGGAAAAGTACTCCAGTATCTTTGCCAAGGAAAGCCCAAATGGGGTCAAGAAGAGTTGGACATGACTAAAGAACAATTGTAACTCAAAGTCTTAGAGAGCTGCCTGGAGCACTAATAGATTAAGTTATTGGCCCAGGTTCACACAGCCAGTATGTGTCATAAATGGTACTTGAGTTCAGATCTTGCTGGAAGTCAGTTTTTTGTCCATCATTCCAAATTGCCTATGTTGACCATTCATCAATGAGTAATTTCATATTTGTTGGCCTTTGTTTGATCTCCCTCTCTGTATGTATGTGTAGATGAAATGAAATAGGAGATAAGGGTGAAGTCAAGGAAAGAAATATCCTTGAGTATAATAAAATAAAAGGTGGATATATTAAATATTTAATTTTAAAAGGCTCAAATAGCCTTCCTAATAGCTGCTAGAGAGAAATACAGTATATATAAAAGAAATTCTCATGTGTCAGTCTACAGAGAAAATAAGTTTTTGTAAGGCATTATTATTTTCAGTGAAAGATACATTTTTTCAGTGCATTATAGATATGAGTTGTCTGCTTTTGTATTTATGTATATAATGAACTTTCCTCCTAACTCACTTTCTATTCACCAGAAAATTTCTTCAAAATTTAGCCTGTGTCCTAATATTTCCATTTTCTTATGATCCATTCATTCATGAATCCATTGCCCTAATGAACTGCTACCAATCCATGGAAACTGCCTTCTCAAATGTAACCCTCATTCTCCATTGAGTCTGATACTATTGACTCTCTACATCTCCTTAATAAACCCTCCTCTCCTCCTACATACTCAAGATTCCTTTCTCTCTCTGATTACAACTTCATTGTCTTTTTCATTAGCTCCTATCTTCCCTTTTATCAGTAAATCCTTACCCTAACAGTCTTAACCATTATCATAATTTTAACTATAATGATTTTTACAATTTTACTACCAAATATAAAACTCCAGCTCTAATCTCTCTTATAATCTTCTGATACACATTTTCAAATGCCTAATGGATATTCTGGTAGCACCTCTAATTGAATGTTTGCCCCTAAACTAACCACTTCTTAGGTTGATAGGACTAGAAATGGAAGTGATCTCCAAAGTCACTTGATTCAACCTTCTCACTTTACAGAAAAGGAAACTTAAGACCCATGATGCACAAATGCATCAAGTGATGCATTCAAGGTCACACAGGTAATAAGTGATTAAGTTGGCTCCAAATGAGAATTCCATATTCTACTATGTCATGAAATATTCTCCAGATATCCTTTCTTTGAGTGAGGATTATCTTTGTACATGCTTCCACATTAAGACCAAGGTATTTAACATTGCTTTTAATGGATGGCTGGACCTCAAACATGGAAGGGGTTCTCATCAGATTTTATAGTGTACATATTCTGGAAAATTTTATAACACCAAAAATGGTTATAAAATGTTTTATTGAATTTTAAGGTCTAGGTCAACTTACCAGATTCAGAAATAACTGTGTTACTTTTTCTTAGCAATTTTTTGAAAAGAAAAGCGTCCCCATATAACTTAAAAGACAAGTCATTATATGGGAGAAAAGAATATGAATGTAGAGGGAGGGTCAAAGAATGGATTGGTGTCAGAAAATAGAGATTTCTAGATGTTTGTTTTTTTCCAATTCCTAGTTGCATCTTCTGTTGTTGCCGATTTGTCTCAGCCTAAATTTCCTTCTCTGTAGGATGGCAGTGTGACAAGAGCTACTTTATCTATCTCATAGGATCATTGTGGAGTGAAAATGGGACAAACTACGTAGAGTATTTAATAAACTATAAAATGTAAAATAAATATGATCTATTATTATGAATTATATTTGACAGAGATGATTATCCTTACAGTATTCATGGGTTCTTCATCAGTATGTAACTGAAAAAATGTAGGAATTTAAAGAGAAAAAAGATCATTTCCCAATGTCATCATATTAACATCAAATGATGCACTGTAATTAGCTTTCTCTTTCTTGTTTTATTGATTGCTGTATTGATAATGCATTTTTGTCTATTGTTAATGTAATTTTGCTTCTTAATGGGAAGGTCTTTACCATCCATTAATAGGGCCATATTTCCTACCTGGGTCACGTGGAAGTCTGAGTCACATGGAGCCTGTGGTGGGAAGAACTTGTTGAATGGGTGGACCAGAAAGAAGATGAGCTAAAGAACTGAGGGGAAAGCTGTTCAGAGTCTAGTCAGAGGTAGGAAGGATGCAGCCAAGTAGGCAACTGGCTAGCATGAGTGAAAGAGCTGGTTTGTGATTTGTTTAATGGAGCTGTGGGAAACCTAGAAGGGGAAAAGCTTGGGGATGGTATTATTCTCTGCATTGTTATTGTGTATGGACTTTTGTTACTATGATGGATTTGGCTTTCTGGCATCTGAATAAATGCTTTAGTTCTCTCTTTCATACGGAGAGTCTGTTGTATTTGGCGATTCAGAATTGTGCTGACATATTCCTGGCTGCTATAGGCTCTGTGAATATCGCGCTGGCGTTACAATTGCCAAAATTTTAGAAACCGATGGAGAAATATTAACGTTGCAGATCTTGAAAGTGTGTGTATACATATATATACATATATGATCACATATGTGTGTGAATATGTGTGAATATTATGTATTTATATATATACGTACATATACATGTATATATGTATGTGTATATATACATATATAAACATGTGTGTGTGTAGAGAGAGACAAAAACAGAGAGAGTGACAGAGAGATAGCTGATAAAACATTTACCAGCACAACCTGGGAGATAGTATATTATTTCAATTTTTTTTGAGAGGCAGGGTGGTGTATTGAGAGAGCTGGCTCAAGATCCAAGAAGATCTGGATTCAAGTCTTACTTCTCATGCATAACGGCTGTGTGATGACATATTTTCTAAAGTTTAATGTTATCAATGTTTTATTGTTTGGTTTGGTTTTTTTTACATATTTTGTTATTTCCTAATAACATTTTGTTTTGGTTCAGGCTGTACTTGGGAGTGTTGTGCCCAGCAGCATATTTGACACCTCTGGACTAGAGAATCTCTTCATTCCCCTCTGGCTCAAAATTCTACAATTTGTCCAATTTCACACAGCCCTGAAAGAGACATATCTAGGTCTGCAGGCAGTCTTCTAGCTCCTAATATCTAAGTTCAGAATTTTCCTCATTTTACTACCATGCCTCTTAAAAGATGTATGGAAAGGAAAAGGAGAAGAGGAGGAGGAGGAGGAGACAAGATGTTGTGACTTTGGTTGGAAGAATTACATCAAGTGCAAAATAATTTCATTAGTCACTGAAGAACAAAGGCTGTTTTATGCAATGTGTGGAGTTTGAGTGTGAGATTGATGCTGTATAAAACCTGGGGGAGTAATGGTGTGTATGATTTCAAGCACTGTCATCCTGAGTGGGATGAGGGGAAAAAAGAAATTATATTTCTCTTTAATGATATTAAACCATATTAATTTAGGCTGAAATTATAATTTTAACGTTTTATAAGCGCAATATTTTGATCTCTATGAAGTTTTAGCTATTATTTTCTCAAGGACAAAAATGGATATTTTGGTTGCCATATGTTAAAAAGTATGTGAGCATGGGAGGAATTTCATTAGCCTTTGAAAGAACACACTAATTATGGTACTTCTTATAGGTAATTCTGAGGCATGATTTGATGTAGATGTGATGGCATTGGGAAATGATCTTTTTTTCTCATTTTAAAATTCAGTTTTATGACTATAACTCATTCATTGCTTTCTAAATTGCTGCAGATGACTTTTGTGAGCATGGTGATAAGGTGCTAAAAGTGTAGATGAGTTCATTAATTAAAATCTTTATTATAAGAGATTTTAAAAGTATTGCTAATTATCAGAACCTTTTCTTTAACCAAGATTCATATAAAAGTTACCTTTACAAATGCAACGATTTTCAAAGAGATTGTTGCCAAGTATAAGGAATTCATTACAAAGTCCATTAGATTCCACCAGTCGTGGATATAATCTTGAAGTCCACCATCCCACATCTGTTTAATTTCACCCCATATAAAACCTGAAAATAGAAAAAGAAATTCAATATAAGTGTGATTTCATTACCTTTTAATTTTATTTTTGTAACACTAAGTATTGCTTTTATCACATTCGGAAGCAATTAGGTATAAAGGGCATGTGGGTTATTCATAAGCCATACACGGTATAATGAATAGACCACTGCATTGAGAATGAGAAAGGCACAGATTCAGTTCTGCTTCAGACACTGCCATCTGAATGTCTTTTGCCTGGTCATTTCACTACTCTTAGCCTTAGTTTTCTCACCTGGAAAATGAAGATAATATTTGTAGCACTTGTCTCTATAGTTTTATATGAAGGAATAAAAGAGGTAATGACTATGTGTAAAGTACTTTGCAAATATTAAAGTACTTCTTTAGTATTAAGTTACTATTATAGCCAGGGAAGAAAATATTTTTTTGGTGGGAGATTAATTTCCATTTTTATCCTTTAGATAAATTGACATAAGTAGACAGTTCTGTTAGGATCTGAAAAACTGAGATCACTATTTTTCTCACCATGGATGAAACTCTTCTACTAAAAGAATGCCACTTGATAAAGGTATGAATCTGTCCTCAAATATACATATTCTCTTTTCCTACCTCCAAACTGAGTTAACCACAAGAGATATTGCAGTGCTTCTAGGGATAAATCTAGACAGGACAAAACTTTCTCCCTTATCCTCCCTCCCTCCCTCCCTCCCTCCCTCCCACTCTCTCTCTCTCTCTCTCTCTCTCTCTCTCTCTCTCTCTCTCTTCCTCTCTCTGTCATGCACACACACAAACATATATATATACATATATATATATACATGAACACATGCATACATATACACACAATCCATATCAAAATATACATATTGAGCACCCTGATATTTAATTTAATTATATATAGCTTTATTTTTTACTACAGTATGCAAATAGTACTGTGGGAAAAGTTTTTGGTCCTAGGTCACCTTTTGCAAAAAGACAAATAAACAAAAAAACGCATAGATCAATTCAGCAAAAGCCCTATCCCCGGCAGTAGATTAAATGAACATATTAAAGGAAATTAACAGATTTTTTTTTCATAGACCAAATATGAACAAGAAATCTTAGATTTCTGTCAAAATCACTGAAAATAGGTAGTGCAGTTTTTTCTTCTTGATAAATAACTTTTGAGTATATTTTAAACAGCATGTAGATATTTTTGTTTCATCTATTAATATGTAGAAATAGATATAGACGGAGAGAGAGAAACATTGTAGAAAACATTTGAATCAGTAGACAGTGTCTAAACACAGAATTATATGTGGGCAATGTGATTGAACTATGAGGGAATAAGTGACAAGGTGGTACTTAAAAAGTGGAGACCCCAGTGGTCTACTACTAATTGTATGATACATTAGTAGAGACTTCATGCTTTTCAACATTTTAATCTACTTTAAGAATATAAAATGTAAGTAATTAGAGTGTGAAGGGAATTCTGAGGTCAACTAGTTCAATTCTCTCATTTTAAAGAAGAAACTGAAGGCTAGAAGTGATTTGCCAAAGGTCACACAGATATTCAATTGCAGAGTCAGATTTCCAATTTGGGACAATCAGATTAGAAATCCAGGGCTCATGTTTTTCTTGCAATAAAAAGTGACAAAATCCATTAGAGTATTGTCTTTGCAGTTCATCTACAGAACATATTAAATCATTCATCAGTTGAGGATAAGATGTTATGCTCTATACTCCTATACTGATATGCTCATCTCCTCTCTTCATGTCCTTTTCCTAACATCCCCCTTCCTCAACCCTATTACAAGGAAGCTTTCAGAGTTTAGTAATGTAGGAAATTAGGAACGTAGATATCATGTCTGAGGGGTCATGTTGTCTGTCCATCATTTCCATCCTGAAGTGAGGGGCAGAGAGCAGTTGAAAAGATTAATAGATTCAAAGAATTTTAGACTTAGAGGGAATTTTAGAGGTGAGTTCAGTCCTACCTCTCCTTTAAATCAGTGCAAAACTAAAGTGTAGAGAAAAGTATTCAAGATGCTAATTAGTGATAGACTACAATCAATGTTGTAAAACAAGGTTTTACATATCTGCATACGTATATTTATATGTATACATACATAAATACATAAGTAGATGGATATAGATATAGATATATAGACATAGATATAGATATAGGTGTAGGTATAGATATAGATATAGTATGTGTGTATGTACATTATTTTGCAAACCTTAATATTCTATCTAAATGTTCATGATGACAGTGATAATGATGATGATAATAAACTCTTCTGACTCATAGTTCTGTGCCCTGGAGTGGAAAATAAAAATTTATTTATTTTTTTCAACTCCTCTGAAGAAAGGCCCTCAAGGTCTAACTTCTACTTACGTTTTTTGTGGGGTTTTTCAAACTACATTAACCTCAGAGGCAGTAATAGCCAAATATAAATACAACTGCATTTCAGAGTTAAATATCAGTGATTTTTGTGTTATCTCAATAGCTGTCTCTTCTCATAAAAAATCAAATTGATTACAACTAGGCAGAGACTTCAAAAACAGTCATGTGGAAGATAAGACATTACTGTCTTCCTCCAGAGGTCAAGACAGAAAGTAAATTAAAGAGAAAAAATGCATACATGTCATATGCATACAGATAATAATATGTGTTGATATAAGGGAATAGATGTAAGTATAGATAAAAGGAAAGGAAGATGCTTTAATAATGTATGGGAATATTTGAGTAGAAGCTTGATTTGTTAAAAATCATTTAGAAGGGATTTTACCATTGGGAGAGACCTATATCTCTAAGAATCTTTCATTCTGTGGTTCAGTAATTATTAGCAAAAGTAATACTGAAAATTGTAGGCTGAAATACATTGCCACCTTTGGGATTGAGGGATGAGAGCTATTAATGTGGGTCATCATCTGGTCTCATATCACCTTATCTCAGTTCTGACCCACAGGAGTAACACAAGGAAGAATAGAGGAGGGTTATTCAGGCTGAATACTCATGCAAGTAAGTGACTATTCTATTTTGACTTTGAATGATGTTTCTAAACATTGTTAGTTGGCACCAATATTTTTCATCCTTCTTTCACCAGATTTGAAATTCCCCTTCATGATGTGATTGACCATGTCTCTGTCAGATGGTAACTGATAGTGGTATCAGCGATGGTGATTCATAGAAAAGCAGGGTTTGGAGATAGGAAGGGAATTTAGGCAATATATAACCCAGTTCCCTTTGTCTTACAGATGAGCAACCTGAAGACTGAAGAGGTGAAAGAACTTGCCTAAAGACATACACTTGGTAAATGGCAGAATAGGAATAGAAAATGGCAGAACAGGAATAGAAAATGGCAGAATAGGAATAGAAAATGGCAGAACAGGAATAGAAAATGGCAGAACAGGAATAGAAAATGGCAGAACAGGAATAGAAAATGGCAGAATAGGAATAGAAAATGGCAGAACAGGAATAGAAAATGGCAGAATAGGAATAGAAAATGGGCTTTCACATAAAGTTCAGATTTCTTTACACTATACCTACACACATAGTGCTAAAGAATTTGCCTTTATCCTAGTCTGACTATTTTAATACATTCATTTGATACAGTTATTGAGGACCCACTAAGGACAAATCAATGTGGGACCCAAAACTGACTTCCTCCCTTGTTTGAGTCTTACAGCTTTAAAAGAACAGTGAGATGAAAGGAACATTGAAAAGTGCTTCAAGATAACCTATTTCAATATCTTCTCAAACTGAGAAATGGAAGGTCCTTTGATTTAATTAATGCAGGGAACTCTTAGATGAGGAAACCACCTCTATCAATGTAGGTAAGTAACTTCAAATAAATTTACAGAAAATGAAGGAGTATAAAAGGAAGTTTATCATGACAACCAGATAATGGGAGGGAGAGGAGGAGATTATAAATTTTTCCATTATTTCCTCAGTAAAAACATGCTAAAAACTGATTCCTATAGTTCATAAACTAAGTTTATAACTTACAGAGTTTTGGATTAGGCCCAACTGAAAACAATGATGTCAAGTGTCAATCATATAGATAGAGTAAATATTGTTTAATGAAAGAACTTCTTGCTTTTAAGCAATTTTTGTTGATACTGGATGGTTTTTAATATTTATTTTCTACCTTGCCCATAATGGGCTTTTTACTCTGTTATTTTCATTTTCTTTGCAATCTGTCATGGATAGCTATGAAAATAAAAGGATGTTTGGTGAGAAAGCAGGCTGCAAATGTGCCATTCAAAAAATAGCTCCCTTGATTTCATCTGAGAATTCTGAAGCAGAAACATAATTCTCAGATTGTCTCTTCAGACAGGATTAAGAAGAAAAGAAAACATAAGTAAAACAAAAAATAAAAACCAACCTTCTCATGGCCAAGAGAGCAATTTATCTTTTTCCCTATGATGGGGCTTTTAGAACTTTGAGAGGGGTGTGTGTGTGTGTGTGTGTGTGTGTGTGTGTGTGCGCGCGCGTGCGTGCGTGTGTTTGTGTGTATGTGTGTGTGTGTGTGTGTGTGTAGGATCCAAACTTGAAAGTTGTCTAACACACAACAGAGCTACATAGAGTTGTACTGCATCCATGAATATGTAGAGATTATTTCCCTACTGAAAGGTCTACATTAGTGAATTGAAGGAGACCTTTGGAAATCTATTATTTGCATTTGGAGATTCTCTTGAATCAATGTTATCCACTGGTACCTAAAATAGAGCACATATAGTAAGAACATAACACTCTTGTATTGATTGGCAAGTGACTGTGTCAGAGGTACAAAGAGTCATTAAACAGGATCATAGATTTAGAGGTTAAAAAAAGGGACCAAGGAAGCTATCTATTCCAACCTACTCTCTTTAAATTTGAGGAAACTGAGGTTGCAATAAGTTAAATGACAATGTCACTTAGGCAGCGTTTGAACCCAAATCCTCTGACTCCATAGCCAATGCTCTTTCTACTATGCTACCCACCATTTGCTAACAGATCTTGCCAAAACCTGAAATTCCTAAATTATGATATCGGCACTTCTGCCTCTGAGGAAAAGTATCCAGGCAACCAACCGTCTATGGCAAATCATTTCATAATTATGTAATTGCATTTTTTAATGTGAGAAATAAGGATGCCATGTCAGTTTTAGTAATAAACATGATTTGAAGACTCTGGGCCACCTGCAACCTATCTAACGCAAATTCACTCTGATATTTAAAATGAATTTATGTGAAGTCCGAGAATGTAACTCCCACCACTCTGATGGCAGTGTTGTAATAAAGCACTCTTTCTGAGATTGCTGTCACAGGTTTCCTGTCATTTCAATATTCCCATGAAAACATAGGCTCAGCTGGAGTATTTCAGCAGATTGAAAATGGTAATTAATGGTTAGAGAAGAGCCTTTTTCACAGTGAAAATATCAAATTTCCACCTGATTCAATTCTATTCAATAAATATTTATTTAGCACTTATAAGGATTTATGTGATTTTTTGTTTATTTTCATGTACAAATATGTAAATACTTTCATATTGTTCTTTTCCCTTTAGAAAAGAAAAAATGTTTACAAAAACTACTCTGACTTGAATCTCTACTCATATTATGTATCTTTTTGAAAATTTTTATTTTTTTACATTATGTATTTTTGAAGCAAAATTGTTCAACTTTATTTTTTAAACATAATCTGAAGATCCCTAACAAGCCCTCACCTGAACCCCAAATTATTGACTAGAACCTGTTCTCTGAATGAACTGATTCTTTCATTAGTGAAGTCATACTGACTTTCTTTGTATTTCTTACAAATGGTACTCCACTTGCCATCTCCATATGTTTGGACTAGCCATCTCCATTCCTGTGTTGTCTTCCCATTTTTCCTCCATTTCAAAGAATCTCTTTCTTACATCATGACACAGCTAAAGCACCATCTTGCCCAGGAAGCCTTTGCTGATTCTGTCAAATGCTAGTGTCCTGCCTCCTTAACTACCTTGTATTTATTGTTATATTTGTCTTGTATACATATATACATACATACAAATAAGTATATATATATATATATATATATATATATATATATATATATGTGTGTGTGTGTGTGTGTGTGTGTGTGTGTTTGTGTGTGTGTGTGTGGTTGTTATCTGTCCCAGTTAAAATGTCCCCTCTTTGAGAACAGAAATGATTCATCCTTTGTATTTTCGTGGCCAGTGCCAGTCTTTAGTGTCATATTTGGCACAGAAGAGGCTGCCCATAAATGCTTGCTGATTGATTCCTGTTTCTGGGTTGTGAAGGAGAAGGAACAGGAGAGGAGAGACAAATTCGTACAGAATAAATTGGAGAAAGATCTAATGCAGGTAACTTAGAGAGTTCTAGAAGCCTAGCTTGAATGCAGTTTAGGCTAGTTTTTCCTTAAAAGGAATTGAAACTATTAGCAAGATTTAATTGGCTTAGGGTATTAAGGCTAAAGTCACTGATATCACATCCTGATCAAATAGGTACAAGAAATGTGAGGATATCAGGGGCTGAAACTCTTCCCTCAGGTTTATGACTTCAGAGAATAACCATCACCTGAAGAACTGTAGTTAAGTGAATCAAGGCTGCATACTCAGTGAATATCCTTTCTTTTCTCTTCAAGTCCTTCACTTGATATGGCTAAATAAACTTGCTTTTGTTGAGTCATTTATGACTTGAAAGCATTTCATTCCACTCCAATTCTGAAACAGAAATACCCAGATGTCCTGAAACAACAGTGATTTTATATACGTGTTGGATTTTGCTCTGTCTCTGTCTCTCCCTGTCTTTCTTTCTTTCTCTCTGTCTCTATCTGTCTCTGTCTTAGTCTCTCAGAGGTGCTAATGATTTATCAGAGTGAACATTCTATTCTTTAAAAGGTGATAAAAGTAACTAAGGGGGGGAATCTGCAGCCTTGACAATACATATGGCCCCCTAGGTCTTCAAGTTCAGCCCTTTGACTGAATCTAAACAGACACTTACTATCTGTGTGAGATGAGCAAGTCACTTAACCCTCTTTGCTTCAGTTACCTCATCTGTAAAGTGAGTTGAAGAAGGAAATGGCAAAGCACTCCAGTATCTTGGCTAAAAAAACCCCAAATGGAGTCATGAAGAGTTAGACATGACTAAAAATGACTAAATAATGACAAATGCCCACAATAATGAAAAAGAAAAAAATTAGTTTTACTGCTTGCCTTGATGAATTCAAGTCATTTTGGACAGATGATCTATAGCTATATGTATAAGAACTAGCTAATAAGGCTGATGAGTCATCTTCAGAAATATCTGAAAGATCATAGAATACTACAGAGGTATGATGAAGTAGCAAAGGGACAAACAACCTAGTGTTAAATAAATGTGAAAAGATTGAGTCTATAAATTTAGGACAATGGACTTGACTTTAGTTCATGGGAATTTTCTAGAAGCAATAATTAATGAGATAGTTGGCAAACATCTAAAAGTGTAAGCATGGATTACAAAAAAACAATCCAGTTTCATCAGAAATGTGTCACAACATTTGAACCTCATTTAATACGTAAATAAGATTATGAAATTGGTAGCTGAAGGGAATACGGGGGATATAGTACATCTAATTTTCAGCCAAAATTTTGATGGTATCTTGTACCATGATTGGGAAGAAGGGAGAGATGTGAACTAGATGATGATACATTTAGATGGATTCAGAAATGGTTGGAAGCTAGTCAATTTCCAGGAGGTCTCCAGCGGAGAAGGAAACCCAGAGATCTGGGCTTTACTCTGTATTTTCAACATTTTTTACCAATGATCTATTGAAAGTCATAGATAGAATGCTCATTAATTGGTTGACAAAAAAAGAGGGATACATTAAACAATGGAGTCAGAATCCAAAGGGATCTTGAGAGGTTAGAATCTAATAAGATAGAATTCAGCTTACAAATTCAAGATCAGGGACATGATTAGAGAGGTATTTTTTTCTGGAAAAAATATTGGAGAGTTTTAATGGATTGGGAAGGAGATGTGATAGGAATAAATAATTATTAAGCTCTTAGTATGTACCAGGCACTGTGCTAAGTGATTATTAACAAACATCTCATTTGCTCCTCAGAACCACCCCAAGCAGTAGGTGCTATCATTATCCCCATTTCATATTGAAGAAACTGATTTTCCCAGGGTCTTACAGCTAGTAAATGAGGCAGGATTAGAGATTAAGTCATCCTGACTCCAGATCCAGCACTCCATTTCCTGTGCCATCTAGCTACTTCTTAAATTGTGCTTGAAACTCAATAGGCTCCAGAAATAAGATGTGATTTCTATAAGAGTTAATATGATCTTGGACTACACTAAAAGAGGCGTGACTCCTAGAAATGGAGAGGTGATAGTCCTGTTGTAATCCTGCCTATGGTGGACCTCAGCTGTAATAGAGCCTAAATGGCACTGTGATTAATAAGGGCATTGATGATGATATTTATTAGCATATTTATTAGCACCTGCTATGTACCAGCTCTGAATTAAATAAATTTCCAAATATTGTCTTATTTCATCTTCCCAATAACCCTTGAAGATTGGTGCTATTATTAGCTCCATTTTAGAGTTGAGACTGAAACAGATAGAGGTTAAATGATTTGCCCAAGGTCACACAGGTAGTAAGTGTATGAGATCATATTTGAACTCAAGTCTTCCTGATCCCAGGCCCAGACTCTATCCACTGCACCACCCAAGTGACAAATGGAAAAATGTCAAGAGACTAGGAACCAGAATAATGAAGGGAATTGCATTCATGTGGTATCGGTCTGTCTCCATCCTTTTTTATTTACTTACTATGGGTCAGGAACTGTACTAATCATCAGAGATACAAAGAAAGGCAAAAAAACCCAAAAACAAACCATCAAGCTCCTCAAGGAGCTCACATTCTAGCAGTTGAGACAACATGCAAATAACAATATACATAAAAGATTAATTCAGCATGAAAGGAAGGTAATTTCAGAGGGAGGGTATACGAGGAGGCCTTCTGCAGAAAGTAGACTCTGACCTGAGTATTGAAGGAAGCTAGGCATACCAGGAGGAAGAGGTAAAGAGGGAGGACATTTCAGGCACATGAAATAGCCAATGAAAAAACACAAATATGGGAAATGAGTGTCATATATCATAAGGAAGAGCAAGAAGCTAGTATTGTTGGATCATAGAGCATGTAGAGGGAAGTAAAGTGTCAGAAAAGTGCTGAGGTAAGGACAGCCCATGTTGGGAAGGCTTTAAAAGCAAAAAACAGAAGCTTTTATATATTATCCTAGACAAAGCACCTAGAGAGAATTGAGACAAAATGTAACATGGTCAGATCTGTGCATTAGGAAAATCACTTTGAGGTGATTTTATGTGATCCTTCGCTAGGTGGAGGATGACATGGAATGGGGAGAGACTTCAGGCAGGGATACTAATCATGAGTGTGGAGGAGTAGTATATGTATGAGGTTATAAGGTCCTGTACCAATGTGTTGGATGTGAGTGAGGAGAGGAGACATACATATTATGAAGGTAGAACGTAAGAATGAATTTAAGGGACAATGGAGCTACCTTGAGAGGTAGTTCCACCTTCTTAGAGGTCTTAAAGCAGATATTGGTAACCACATGATGGGGATTGCTTTGGTGTGTTGTTTGGACTAGGTGGATGAAAAGATTTCTTTCAACTCAATTTCATGTTTCTATGATTCTGGTACCCTGGTTTTCCATTTGGCCACCATAATTCCATTTGTCAGAGGAAAATGGCAAGAACCTAATCTCCCAAAATGATAATATCTGTCATTTCTATGGCATTTTAAATCCTGAAAAGTACTTTATAGACACTGTCTCATTTGATCCTCACTAGAACTATGAGGTAGCTCCTTTGAACATTATTATTCCCACTTGACAGAGGAAGGAATTAAGGTTCCAAGAGGTTAAGTGACTTGCCTATGATTTCCCAATGAAAGAGGTTTTTTTAAATCAATATTCAAATCTTCCATGATGTTAAGCACTTTTTTAAAGCTTTATCATGTTGTTATTTTGATATATAACATTATGACATGAGTTACGTTTTCCAATGCAATGACATAGCAAATCTATTCTAATCCAGCAGTCACTGTAATTAGTAGAAATGTTACATATAAAAATCATAATTGGTCTTTACAACCTTTGGGAAAGAATATGAGTCAGCTAGCTTCCTAAATCAAAATGTTACTCTATCTCTCAGAACAGCTATTACCATTTTAACCTAATGAATTAGAGATGTGCTATGAAAAATCTGTGCATTAATTATTGATCTAATATGATGTTACAAGGATGGAATCAAGAACAAGGACTCTGTTTTAGGGGTAACAATGTACTTAGCAACCATAGTCTGCTTACTTATAAAAATGAAACATAAAGCAAGTATCATGTTATAATCTTCTTGCCACTGTTAACCACATAAGTAGTTAACAGGAACTAATTTGTGGAGACATTTCTTTATAGTTAATGGGGAAAAGGAGTTCTCAGGGCAGTTCATATGGATTGAAAGCAACTCTGGAAATTTGAGCATTAAGAGTCATTCCCACATCAATATCAAGTGCCTATTATTAATATTAATGTTGGGCTAAGCCCTCACTATGTGGCAGCTAGATGTCCCAGTGAATAGAATGCTGAACCAGGAAGATGTGAATTCGAATCTTGACTCATAAGTTCCCTAGCTGTGTGATGTTGGGCAAGTAACTTCTGTTTGCCACTGGAGAAGAAAATGGCAAACCACTCCAGTATCTTTTCCAAGAAAACTCCATGGGAGTCACAAAGATTCAGACATGACTGAAATGATTGAAAATCCAAACAAGCCATGGCTATAGAAAATGTGGCCTCAAGAAACTTTAAGTTCCTAATCTCAGGATCATCCCCCTCCCTAAGACAAAAGTGGTCACCAGGACCAAAATGAATAATATAGTGGTATTTTTCTTTACCACAAAGGGCACATTTTCCACCCTTTCCTTTCTCATATAATACCTTAGTGATTTTTATGTTGTCTTAACCTTTATATCTCTAATTACGAAGGTTTAAGTTACAAATGTTAAATTTACTAATATTGAGTTGTTTTGATTTCCTTTTAAAATTGCCATTAAATAAAAATAATCAATTAATGAAAAGTCAAATGGATTTCTGCAAAGCTATTATATCACATAACATTTCTTCATTTCCTTATCCTATTTTTCATTTTATTTCCTAAACTCTTCATTATAGACTTAACGTACGGGCACATTGTTATCCTGAACAATGTCATTTTTCAGTAATGCTTGTAATACATTAGGATCAAATCACAAACAGAAAGCAGAGAACCCTCACTTAACACCCTTTGGTCAACAAACCAAGGTCATATTCATAGCATTATCCCCACTCCACCCTAGGTCACCAAGCAAACACATATACACAGATGGGCTGCTCCTATGAACCTGAGAGAGTTTGAGTGTGAATTGGAATCTAGCGGTGGCGTTCCATCTTTTGAAACTCCAGACCTTTTGGAATGACAACAGATTGGATGAGTGAGTCATCTCAGAGAAAGAGGATTTGGCTATACCCATATAGGGGTTACATTATTATAGCTTACATGAAGAGAATAGAGATAATAGACTTTAAACGTATTCTTTTTTTAAAAGATCAGATCTAATGTTTCATTGGTATAGATAACAATACAATTTCCTCTACTAATGCAGATATACAATTTCTAGTGTTAGAGAGTTTACAAGAGCACTGAGATATTAAGTGTCTTGCTCAGTGTCTTAGAACCAATAATCTAGCTTACATAAGATGAACCCAAAACTTCCTGCCTCTGATGCCTGCTTTTAATCAACTATGAGGGCTATTCCTCTAAGAGCAATAAAGAAGCAGACAATCCTATGTGAGGTCCAGGTTGTTTGGAGTGGGCTAGGTTATTTGGGAAAGGGGTTGAAGGGAAAATCGGGAAGACATCATGGAAGAGTAGTCATTGAAACTGGGCAGAAATCTGAGAGGTAAAGAAAAAGAAAGAGAACCTACTTGATCACTGGGTTAAATTCACATGCTGATGAATCAGCATGAAGGGTTTGTTTTTGTCCACTAAATAAGTCAGAAAAATAATTTTTATCTTTCAAATGTATGTTTATTGATTCTATATGGGACAAAACAAAAAAAAATGTTTTAAGCTGTCCACATTCTAAAGTATTTGTATTTTTATATGCAAAGAAAGCTGTTTGGTTTGTCCCCTTAGAACTAAAGGAAATTCAATTTAGGGAAACCTGCTTCTTTAATTAAGACGTAGTTTTCCCACTTTCAATATATGTGCCATATATTATCTTCAGCGTATGTGTTATATAAACAAAACACATAAAGGAAGACCTCTTTCTCCTAAGACAGTTACATTATATTGATCATTCTGACGTATTATGTCCTGGTAGCTAATTCAATTGTTTAGAGCTCTGTGCTAATAAGGTCAAAGTCCAATACCATTTTAAATGCTTCTATGGGCCAGTTTGACTTGTAATATTACATGCTATAGTTTACTCTGACAGAGAGAGGCTGCAGAGAGATACTTAAGGCTCTGTCAGGAAGCTGGGGGAGAGTAGTTCACATTCTTCATAAATTAATTAACTTAGAAGGAAAAAAATAAGCTGTTTTTTTAAGGACAACTACTTAAACCTCACAGCAGATAAGCTTCAATAAAAGAGAACACTGAAATTACTGACTACTGATCCCTGAAGATATGAACCTAATATAACCCAATAGTATAAAAAAACAACATAATAAGGATTGCAAATATATTTAAACAAAATTATACTGTGTCGAAACAGCAAATTCTAATAGTTTGGGGCTCTGAAGTTCCACCAAGACTCAAAGAAATGGAAAAGCTGAAGAGAATGTCAACTAAAATAGTTGATGGGATAGAAGAGTTAATGCGTGAGGACAAACTTGATAATAACTTCATTGAGGAAAAAAATGAAAATTTGTGTATGAAGGACATGAAATTATTGAAGGATATAGATGAGACAGACCTGGATTTTTCACACAAAATTCAGAAATGCTTGGATTTAGGGAATATCCCTTTATGATTTACAAAAGTAAATATAGAACAATTTTTTACCCAGCTGGCAGTAAAGTTAAGGAATTTGTTTTCCCAAGAGCCTATTCAGCTTAAAAATAGAAATAAGTTTAAGAAGAGATTACTAAATTTAACTGAAAGTAGATTAATGTTAAAATACTAAAGCAATTTAGTATATTTTGGAGGATACGTGACTTACTAGTTGTGTGGACCTGAGAAAGTCATTTAACTTTTGTCTTCCTCTCAGGGTGACTGTGAGCATTAAATGAGATAATAATTGTCCTGACACATAGTAGGTACTGTATAAATGTTAGGTACAATGATGCAATGATGATGATGAGGTATCTATTTTTTAAAGATGTTTTTAGTAGTTAACAAGCTTGCCTTCCAAGAAAATGATTTTTTACACCATTCCTTTAATTCCTCCTAGTACTTTGCCTGGATCTCTCTTTTGCAATCATTTAATTACCCTTTTGTATCATAATTATTTGTTTACATGGGCCCAAACCCCACTAGATTGTAATTTCCTTGATATAAAGGGCATTTTATAGCTATTTGTTCATCCCTAGCATCTAACACAGAATCTTTTATAAAGTAGGTGTTCAATAGGTGTTTGTTAAGTATAATTGAATCAAATATTTATAGAATAGACAGTATAGAATTGAATAAACAGACCAGTACAACATTTCTTATATATTCTCATAGTCATATACTACATATCTGGTTCTTACCAACTATTTCCCAGATGTGTGACATTACTCATCAAAGGAATGAATAGGAGAATAAAAATGTTACTTACTTAGTTTCTCTTTTAAGAGACATAAATTCTGACAAAGTATAGGAAGGAAACATTTATACAGAACCTGCTATGTACCAGACACTGTATTAAACACTTTAAAAACATTATCTCATTTGCTTCTCACAATAGCCCTTGGAGGTAGGAGTACCCCTGAGAGGTAAGTGCTATTATTGTCCCCATTTTACAGATGAGGAGATTGGGGCAGACAGAGGTTAAGTGATTTGCCCATTATGTCACAGCTAGTAAAGATTTGAAATCATGTTTTCCTGACTCAAGGGTCAGTACTTTATTCAGTGCACCGCCTAGCTGTCCCTCTCTTAATTTCCCAGATCCCCCATTCTAAGTTGTAAGTACCTGGAAGGCAGGTATTATGGTTTATCATCTTTATATATCCTACATCCCTAGTCCAGTGCCTTACCTGCACCAATAACTAATTGAATATGTATTGAACTTAATTGCATGGGATTTAATGGTTCTTCACAGAGCCATTGTTTCTTATGCTAGAAAATGATTCTCAGGACCTACTCTATTGATAGAAATGACAGAATATCACTACATCAAAAATTGCCTAAAATTTTACCTTGTGCTTGGAATATAAACTACAAACTCACCTTATAAAAATGAAAAATTGAGCAACTTTGAGCTCAGTATCTTAACTCTCTTCTATATGTTACGGCATCTTACTTATGAATCAAAAAAATAGCTTTTAGTACCATATTATGAACAACCCCCACCATTTTTACTTTCTTTTATTTAAAATCACTGAGTGCTAAGGGATATGATTTTAGTTTCCCTTTTTTCTCGAAGAATATAAGGTATAATACTTGAATATTCTAAGGCTCTGTCAGTATGTGGTAGTAGAATTCACTCTACCAAGGAAGATTACAGCTTCTGCACTGCTCACCTTTACAAGGACAAGAATCCACTGTCAAATTAAATCCCTGTTATCACTCATAACATGAAGGGGTGGGTGTTACCTTCAAGAGCTTAATATAAATTCCCTCTATTAAAAATCTCACAAATAAAGCTTCCTTTCTAGAAAATTGCACTGATTAATTTGTTTTTGTCTATATTTCTTGAATCTCAATACTTGTAATATTGTGATAAAATGGTATTTAGTATGCTCCTAATTTATTCTCACAGTGTAGATTCATAGTATATAATTCTACATAGGCCTAATTCCCTATCCTTCATTGTGGAAATATATAACAATATGAAGAATGAATTCTTAAGATATATAACAGATCATATTTATACAATGTGAAAAAAATCATATGAAGGGAAATAAAATGCTGGACTTTTTAAAATAAAATTTCATTGATATAAAAAATCCCTATATGAGAACACATTTTAGCACTAAATATATAATTTAAATGGAAGTACATTAGTTATTTTATCCACAGAAGCAAATTCTGGACTGCATTTAATAGATTCACAGGGATCCTGGAAAACTACCTAGTCTGTATTTCCATCTTCAAATTTAATCATATTTAAACAAAACAAGGGAGAAAAAAATCCTATTTTAAAAATTCCTTTATGTGAAGAATGTTCCATATTGCATGCCAAACTTGCTTTCTCCATCTATAGAACTCAGTGTTGATGATATCTTGAATTGAGTGAATGAACTCAGATTCACGTAGATAACCCTCTCACTTTCCCCTTTTCAATCTTAGTGGCATCTCAGTAAAAAAAACCCCAAAGAACATGAAAATTAATGAATTAGCCTCATGTTTTCTAAATAAAAAATTTCCCAAATAAGATAAACATGTATAATACTAGAAAGGTTTTTGAGAAGGAGCCAAATTGAGAAGGAGCATGATGATTTCTCAGTATCTTCAATAGGAAAGATAATCACAAAAATGCAAATTTCATTCATGAAAGTGATTGAGGAAGAAAGGAAAAACAAGGTGTTCATTTTCCATTTTTAAATTTCTACCTTAGCATGAGTCGCTTCAGTTTCAAAATAAAAGGTGCTAGGAAACAAAGTGTAAGAGAGATTGGTGAGGGTGTGGGAGTCAGAGGACGGAAGAAAAATGATACTGATTGCTATGAATGTCTCTCTAATTTAAAACAAGGTTCATGGGGAGCTAAGTGAAAAGCATTTGAATAGACTTATTTTAGGGGTGACATTATAACCCTTTGGTATATTTTATCCTATTTTTAAAAATGCAAATAGTTTGGAAAGATTTGCAAGATGTTTGAATTTATCCTCATATGATCCTAGAATTGTTAAAAATAAAAAAAAAATCAGAAAGTTTCTGCAGGTTAAAAAAAGAAAACATTCTAATTTGCAATCCTAATTCTTTAGTTTACATTTCCAGATTACCAAGTGGAAGCAGAAAGAGTTAATTTGTATACTGCATTACAGAGAACAAATATGTCCATGACTAGCTAGGGACCTTGCACAATTTCTTTTTTTCCCCACTTTGTTCTGAAATATCTGAATAAGACTTAGATCTAAAATGCCCAAACATTATTTTAGACTTCCTTATGTCCCCAGACCTTAGTGGAATCCCATCCCTGTAGTAGCACAAACATCATGGTAGTAAGACATTTCCAGGATATTTTCTAGAGTAATACATTTACCCAGGACCCACGGTAATATCATCCACTCGACGATGGTTGGTGGTGGCCCCTGCCTGTTCAAGTCTGACCTGTCAATATGTTGAGAGGCAAGCAGCAACAGGAACAAAAAAGTCAAATAGGATGCAGTGTGGCAGATAAACTTGATAAATGGTTTCTTGATGAAGAGTCCAAGGGGACTTTTGGGGGCTATCAGGTAGCACACAGAGAAGACAGGGAAAAGGAGTCCTATGACGACACATGTCAGCATCTTCACTGCCCAGTGTCTTCTCCTCCAGCCTGGGAACTCATCGTACCAGCGAGATGCAAGGAGCTGCTGACAGTTCGGTTGGGCAACAAACTGAAACAAAAGGAGAGGAAGAGAGAGAGGAAGAGAAAGAGGGAAAAGAAAAGTAAAGTTGGTATTGCATGAAATAACTTTTATCTCATCACTTAGATCATTGATCAAGCTCAAAAGTCAAGAGACCCTTTGCAACTTTAAAATGTGTTATCACTCATTGTGGCAAACGTATACTCAATTCAGTTAAATAAAATGAAAAATTATCTACTTACACAAAACACTGCTTGACACTGGGGATTAAAGGACAAAAACAAAAACCAAATAAGAAAGACCCTGTCCTCAAGGAAATTGTATTCTTCTGTTATAGATGAAATTGAGAATATAAGGAGGTATCAAACATAGTGCCTCCCCTCAGTGAATTTATAATTCCACTGGGAAAACAGGACGTCCATATAGGTAAAGATATTGAGCAATGTTAGCAAACGACTTGGGTTGGACAAGCACTTCAACTATGGACCTGTGCTTCTTTGCCCCTGATTGAGAATTAACCATACCTAGATTATTCCCAGGCTTATCACCAATCATGCCAGCCATCATCCTGCCATGATAGACACAGTGCATATGACTTTCTATTCCAGAAATAGAAATCCAATTGGTATCATTTCTAGAAACGTATATCAATCAATTCCTCTGTAACACCACTAACTAGTTTCTCCATCACTAGATTAAAATACTTCTCCCTGGCTACCATTTCCATGTATGTTTTATTTTATTTTTTTCATTAGAATGTCATATCACTGGGGACTTTTTTTGCTTTTTGTATTTGTATCCTCATTGCTTGACACAGTACCTTACACAAACTAGTCATTTAATAAATGGTTTTTCATTCATTCATTCATTCACTTACTCACTCACTCACTCACAGGAGGGCCATATCACTTCCAGTTGAATTAGTTTTAAGATAAAAGATGATACATGAACTGGGCTTTAGGGAAAGGGCAAGATTTAGATAAGAAGAAAAGTAGGAAGAAGGTATTCTATGAATGGTCCTAGTATCATAGATATAAGATCTGGAGCAATTTAGTCCAATTCCCTTATTTCACATAAGAGGAAACTGAGGCTCAGTGAGGCTGACTATCCCAAGGTCAGGCAGCTATTAATCACCAGGGATAGGCTTTTAATCCAGGTCTTCTGACTACAGGTTCAGTGTTCTCTCCTCTGTAATTAAGACATGAGTAAAAGCATTGAGGTGAGAAATTATAAGATATGTTTTAGGGTATAGTGAGCATACATTTTTTCTTCATGAATATTTATGTAGATTTTCATAATATTAGGTGATAAAATTAAAAAGTTAAGTTGGATCTGGATCATTAAGGTCCTTGATTATCAAGGAAAGGAATTTGGACTTTACCATGAACTGAATGAAGATAATATAATCATACATAGATCTAGAGCTAGAGCCTTTCTAGTCCAATTTTCTCTTTTCCCAGATGAGAAAAAGGTCTGGTGAAGGTAAATGATCTGACCAACATCATATAGCTAGAAAGTATCAGAGGAAGAATTTAACTAGGTGGCACAATGGATAGAGTGCCAGGTCTGAAATCAGGAAGACCTGAGTTCAAATCTGGACTCAGATACTTACTAATTATGTGACCCCGGGAAAGTCACTTACCCCTATTTGCCTCAGTTTCCTCACTGTAAAATGAACTGGAGAAGGAAATGGCAAACTACTCCAGTATCTCTGCCAAGGAAACCCCACATGGAGTCACGAAAAGTCATGCATGACTGAAAAACCTAAATGATAGCAACCACCTCCGACTCTAGAGTCAGAAGTACTGTATTAGGGGTATGGATTCGAGTATGGGGATCTGAGGGAGGCAAACTGGTTGGAAGGCAAGCTTAATAACTTAAGAGTGATACGTTAAGAATCTAAGCGAGAGTGGTGGCAATAGAAATAGGCTGCATTCCATTTCTCCTTTGTACAAATATGTAATAACTTTGCACGCCATCTCTCCAAATAAGGTAGAGAATAAATGCCCAGTATGTGCTCAGCACTATGCCAGATGATGAGTCTTGCCTATCTTTTGTGTCCTTCATATCACAAGACACAGTGCTAAGTATTTAGTGAGCACCCAAAACATTTTTATTAAATTTAACCAAAATGAATTCATAACAAATTAAGCATCCCAAAAACTTGTCTCAATACAGATGAAGCTGCATTCTTGGATGGTTAGGTTAGTCAGGTCTCCCCCTACTACCTTGATGAGTCATGCATTCAAGTAAGTCATATAACCCTTAAATGGTAAAGGTCAACTGTATTATTCAAAGGATGAGCTTTGCCTGACATGTCCCTTGCCAGTTCTCTCAGTCAGGGTCAGTAACAACAGAGTTACAACATAACTTGAGCTAATTCATCATGTATCAGCAAAATCAAGTCCAAAAAGAATACCTTCTGGGTGACGGTGGCTGGCTTTTTTTGAAAGTTCTCTAAATTAAATACTTATTTTCCTTTACAATAGACTATTAATCTGCCTTTTTAGAAACTCCTTTCTTAGCACAGAGTAAAATCATCTAAATTCTACTATGGATTGATCCATTTTCCTAATCTTCAGTAATAGGGTCAAACTAATGAAGGAAAAGTATAAAACATGAGAATGAGTTGCTATAATCTCAATAAATTCTTATAGGTCTAAGAGATACGAGAAGGAACGCAGCACCACCTTATGAAGCAAGAACTTCAAAGGTCCATCCTGAAGCTGCCAATTACAGTTGTCAATGACTAGGGTCAAAAACCACTACCTCAGTCAGCACCCCAGGAGTTATTTTATGAGTAAATAGGGCCCAGAGGTTAGAAAACTTTCTGAAGCATTTGGGTAGGTCTTTCACCTAAAGACTATTCACTGACAGAGACTGAATATATATGGGCCTTATATGGCACTTTTGTTTTTGATTTCTATTTAATTCTCATTAAGATCTGAATTCAAATCTGGTCTCAAACTCTTACTAGCTGTGGGACCCTAGGTCACTCACTTTAACCCATGTTTGCCTCGTTTTCTTATCTAGATTGGGGAATGATCTATATAAAATGACTTTGTAAGTGAACTGCCCAAAGTCTTTTCCACAAGCATTGGCTACCAGAACTTCTTTTAACAATAATAAAATGATTGTAAGAATACAAACTTAGAACCAAATTAGCAGAAATATCTTCTCCCTACTCCCTCTACCCATCACCAACATGGATAGGATAGAAAAGGGCTGCCTGCACCTGGGATTTCACTGCTAGAGGAAATGCCCCATGAGAAAAGTCCTTTTACCTATGGAGAACATCACCTATTCTGCCACCTACAATCTTAGAGTGTTGACATGCCACATATCACAATTCCAAGGAAATATTTATTTTATTCATTTTAAACAGATCAAACATAAGAAGAAAATTGTAACTTGTTATAAAGGAGGCACCAATACATCAACACATATCAAAAAGCTGCAATGGTATGGAAAACCAATAGGAGGATATGAGAAGGATGTGAGAAGATGTGGGTACTATAAAAAAGTCTCCAAAGGTCTTGACATTAGTTGCAGAATGCGATTTTATCTACTAACCGAACGGAAATTGCCCAAGAACTATTTCTAGAAACCACAATAAGTTTAAATCTTTTCTCTTGTCCTTTTACATTCCATCCTTCCTTCTATCAGATTTTGACCTATTACATTATTTTAATTCAGTCTAAAATGACTCCTTTTTGTTTTTTCAAAATTTTTTTTACCGACTATAATACTTAAATGAATTATTATTTTTCTTAGATTAATGTCTTCAAGAAAAACAATATTCCTAATTGATCAAGCAATAACATTTTAAAATGTCTACTATGTGCCAGGAAGACACTTCCCCTGCTCTACTCCTCCCAAAAAAGAGATAGGAATGAAAAATAATTTCACATTTATTTTCATCATAAGTTTTACCTTTGGATAATAATTTATAAATCTAAATTATGGTTGAAATCACAGTGTTTGCTGCAAAAGTATTTAGTTTACTTTTTTTAAAAAAATTAAAAGCATGCTAAAAGCATTATCTCTGAGTTGAGAGATAATGTGACTTGTATGTGATTGCACAGATCACATGTGTCAAAAGTAGGATTTAAACCCAGATCTGCACCTCAATGTAAACCCAACATTCTATCTATCTCACAATGCAACTTCTATGCTTGTATGTGGGTATGCATGATCTCTCTCTGTCTAAAAAGCCTGTATATATTCACATTTCTCTAGGTATATATAGATAATCATGTATTCAACATGTATCCACATATACATATATACATATACATATACTATCTATATAATGCATATATACTACCTACTTAACTGAAGTCCCACCTGGCTATCTCATTATGATATGTGACATGAAGGGATCATGAGTTTCTCAAGACATTGCCATCAGAGAAGACAGAATAAAGCACTGATTTTGAAGACAATGGATCTGACTTTGAAACATAGCTCGTAAATTAGTAACCGTGTGACCATTCGAAAGTCCTTTCCCTACCCAAAACTAATATTCATTCCATTGCTCTCCACCTGCATCTGCATCTGATCTGTTCAGATCCAGACATCCAAATTGCATCTGGAGTATTGTGCCAACCCTCAGCATCTCATTTTGTGAGGTTCATTAAGAAAAAGAGGAATTGGAAAAGCATGATGATAACAACAGGACCACAGGAAGATGGGAGTGAAGATATTGGAGATATTTAGCCTAAAGGAAAGAAAACTTATGAGGGCCCTGGCAGATGTCTCTATTTGAAGAGATTAAGGGAAAAACATAATTAAACATTATGGTTGTTTTACATAGATATCCAGAGTATAGAAGGAGGAACAATGGACATAAATTCCAGAGAGACAGATTTGGGGGATGAGAGATAAGGAAAGAAAAGAATTAAGTATTTACAGCACCTACTTTGTTTTAGGCACTATACTATAAGCATTTTTTTTACAAATATTTTCTCATCTGATCTTCATAACAACCCAACAGAGTAGGTATTATCACCATCATCATTTTATGACTGAGGAAACTGAGGCAAACAGAGTTTAAGTGATTTGCTTAGGGTCTCACAACTAATAAGTGTCCCATACTGGACTTGAAATCATGTATTCATGGCTCCAGTCCTGACAGTATCTGCTGTATCAGCAGCTTCCTCTAACAATCAAGCCTCTATCTAGTCTTGATACATGTAAAAGATTCCAACAATTAGAGCCACCTCAAAGCAGAATAAGTTCCTTCAGGAACTAGTAGGAATTCCCACAGAAGTTTTTAAGTGAAGCTCAGATTACACTTCATGGGAACATTGTAGAGGGAGTTCTTGTTCAAGTACAGATTGAACTCCATGATCTCAGATGTCCCTTATGATTCTGAGGTTTTGTGATTCTAATTTTGAAAGCCACATCAAGCACTAAAGACGGACTTTTTATTTCCTGATCTATGCAATGAAAAAGGAGGTTCAAAAACTCACTGAAGAAAATAGTTCTTTAAAAATTAGAATGGAGCAGATGAAAGCTAATGACTTTATGAGAAACCAAGAAATTACAAAACAAAACCAAAAGAATGAAAAAATAGAAGACAATGTGAAATATCTCATTGAATAAACAACTGACCTGGAAAATAGATCCAGGAGTTAAAAATTATGGGACTACCTGAAAGCCATGTTCAAAAAAAGAGCCTAGACATCATCTTTCATGAAATTGTCAAGGAAAATTGCCCTGATATTCTAGAACCAGAGGGTAAAATAAATATTTAAAAGATACACCAAACACGACTGGAAAGAGATCCAAAAAGAGAAACTCCTAGGAACATTGTAGGCAAAATTTCAGAGTTACCAGGTCAAGGAGAAAATATTGCAAGTAGTTAGAAAGAAATAATTTTAGTATTGTGGAAATACAGTCTGGGTAACACAAGATCTAGCAGTTTCTACATTAAGGGACCGAAGGGTATGAAATATGATATCCCAGAAGTCAAAGGAACTAGGATTAAAACCAAGAATCACCTACCCAGAAAAACTGAGTATGATACTTCAGGGGAAAAAATATTTATTCAATGAAATAGAAGACTTTCAAGCATTCTTGATGAAAAGAGCAGAGCTGAAAAGAAAATTTGACTTTCAAACACAAAAAACAAGAGAAACATGAAAAGGTAAACAAGAAAGAGACATCATAAGGGAGTCACTATAGTTGAACTGTTTACACTCCTACTTGGAAAGACAATATTTGTAACTCTTGAAACTTTTTTCAGTATCTGGGTAGTTGGTGGGATTATACACACACACACACACACACACACACACATAGACAGAGGGCACAGGGTGAGTTGAATAAGAAGGGATGATATCTAAAAAATGAAATTAATGTGGGAGAGAGGGATATATTGGGAGGAGAAAGGGAGAAATAGAATGGGACAAATTATCTCTCAAAAAAGAGGTAAAGAAAGCATTTTCAACAGAGGGTAAAAGGGACAGACAAAAAGTGAAACTCTCATCACATTTGGCTTAAGGAGGGAGCAACATGCACACTCAATTTAGTATGAAAATCTATCTTACAGTACAGGAAGGTAGGGGAGAACATAAGTGGGGTGGGGGGGAATGGTAGAAGGGATGGAAAATGGGAGGAGAGAGCAAGAAGAAGTAATCACTTTAGAGGAGGGACAAGGTCTCAAGAGAGAACAGAATAAATAGGGGGCAGGATAGGACGGAGGGAAATATAGTTAGTCTTACACAACACGACTATTATGGTAGTCATTTGCAAAACTACACATACGTAGCCTATACTGAATTGCTTGCCTTCTCAGTGGGGACAGATGGGGAGGGAGGAAGGGAGAGAATTTGAAACTCAAAGTTTTAAGAACAAATATTGAGAATTGCTTTTACATGCAACTGGGAAATGAGAAATATAGGTAATGGGATATAGAAATCTATCTTGCTCTACAAGAAAAGAGAGAAGATGGGGATAAGGGAAAGGCGGGGTGTGATAGAAGGGAGCGCAAAATAGGGGAAAGGGTAATCAGAATGCATGATGTTTTGGGGTGGGGGAGGGGAGAGATGGGGAGAAAATTTGGAACTCAAAATCTTGAGGAATGGATGCTGCAACCAAAAAATAAATAAATAAATTTAAAATAAAAAAAGAAAAGAAGAGACAACACCTAGAGACATAAAAACATATACAGCAGCTCTTTTGTGTGAGGCAAAGAATTGGAAATTGAGGGGATGCTCATCAATTGGGGAAAAGCTGAACATGTTTTGGTATATGATTGTGATGGAATTCTGTTCTGCTTTATGAAATGATGAAAGGAGTGGTTTTAGAAAAGAAGAAAAAAAACCTGGAGAGACTTGAATAAACTGATGCAAAGTGAAGCAAGCAGGACCAGAAAAATGCTACACACTAACAGAAATGCCATAATAATCAACTGTGAATGACTAAGCTACTCTGATAAATACAGTGATCTATGACAATTCCGTAGGACTCATGAAGAAAAATGTTATGAATACCCAGAGACAGAACTCATGAGCTGAGTGTACATTGAAACATTTTTTTTCACTTTTTTATTCCTTTATTTTGGCAACATGAATAATACAGAAATATGTTTTGTAGAATTTCATATGTAAAATGGGTATCATAGTGTTTGCCTTCTCAATAGGTGGGGGAAGGTGAAAGAAAATAGACAATTTGGAACTCAAATTTAAAAAGAAAATAGAGAATGTCAAAAAATAAAAATAAAAGAATGTGGGCAGAACATAACTGACTCCATTTTTTTTTTTTATTTCACCCATTTTGCTGCACATGACCCTTGCGTGAACTCTAATCGCAGTTTCAAAAGCTGGTTCCTTTCAATGTCTTATTTGCTTCCCTAATTGATACAAAAAGATTTAATTAGTTTAAAAAAATGAGACCTTTTGTCTCTGGAATGTCTCTTTCCCTTATCTAGCTTAATTGGCTTACCTTTGATTTAATGAAACTGACTATATACTACATGGACACATTCCTTATCTATTTCCTGTAGTTAACATTAAATAGAACGAGCAGACCTTTTTCTTTGTATAATCAGCTGCACTTTAATGAACAATATCTTCTTTCTTTGCTTCATGTAATGTATAAATACTTCTAACTGAACTGTGAATGATACATTCTCATCAACTTCTGTGAGCTGTGTCACATTCTGGGTGTAATAAAACCTCTTTCTCTAATTTGTGCAGGCTTATTAACATTAGCTAGTTGAACCAATGAGAAAATTCATGAAACAATTCATTCTACTCTTTGCTTTCATGATGCATATATGCTAATCTTAATTATGCTCTCGCCTTTATGGCAAAACAAATAGAGCACTGGGTTTGGAGTGAGGAAAATCAAAATTCAAATGCTATTCAGATATTAAAAAAATACAAAACAAAACTATGTTCCTGGGCAAGTCTTTTTGACCTCTCTATTTCTCAGTTTCCTTATTCAAAAATTGAGTTTGATTCCGTCTGGGGTCCTTTCTAGCTCCTAATTAATGATTCACAAAAGTTCCATGTTTATATGTGTATGAGTGCTAATGTTGAAAACAACCATTGCCTCTTAAAAAAAATTTGTTCTGGCTTGGCTTGGGTTTAACGTTTAAATAGTCATGTTGAACTCTAATTGAGCCAGGTTAATTGGTCTAGATATGAATAAATTATAAGTGAAGCTTTTATATTAGCATGGACCTTTGCAAATCTGAGTGAAAGTCACTAGTGGGGAGAATAATACTTCAAATTAACCACAGTTTATTTTCAGAAAATCAAATTTGTTACTCCTGATTTTTCTTGCTTTGAAGCATAGAATTCCACCAAATCTGAACCCTTTATGGCCAAGTCATCTGGGAAACGAATTCTAGATTTGGGACAAAGTTCTTGGATTCAAATCCTAGGTCCAAAATTTACTACTGGTATGCCTCTGGGCAAAGAATTAAACTCTCTGAAGCAAAAAGTCTAGATTATATAATCTCTAAAATTCCTTCAATTTTTAAATCTGTGATCTTATGTTCTGGAGTCTAGAGAGTTTTTTAGCTTGATATTGCTTCTTTATCCTATTTAGCATTAATTAATAAAATATAGTAAAATCTCCTTCTACTCTTTTGTTCCACAATTCAATTGTACATTTTCAGTTCTGAATAATTATGCTGTCTTAAAGAAATGAAGAATCAATATCTTGGAACTTTCTGCTTTGAAGAGGAAACCACAAGGAAGCTTTGACATATTGGCAGGGAAAAAAGGAACAACAAAAAAGTACTGAGTCTGGATCACAATGAAAGAACGTTTATTATCTCTAAATTAATACTAGCTATGTAAAATTTTGAAAATCAAATGATTTTTCTTCATAGGATGAATGAAGGACAATATTCCCCAAAGGAGGACATGTTTTAAAGGAAATACGTATATGTGTGTGTGCATGTGTATGTGTGAATGTGTGCGTATATAATGTGCCCATGTATTATATATGGACATACACAGATATACTCACACACAGATATATGTGTGCCTATGCGTGTATATATACACATTCACACATATGGATACACATATGTGTGTATATGTATAGATTAAATCCTTATGCTACTGCTGGATGAAAAAAACTACAGTGTAGTACAGTCTTGATATAAAATTAAAATTGTCCCAATACTTATTTAAAAAATCTTAAGTAATGAGGACCATCAAAATATTCAGAAGTCAATTATGCACAGAAAGTCTAATTATGTATTTCAAAATTAGGGCAAAGGAGTCACTTTAACAGATTCAATTATAAGCCTACTGTGCAAAAATAGTCCATTAATTATTAACATGTTACATATGCCAGCACAAGCAGAAGTTACTTATTTCACATTCCCTTGTGCTGGTTAACACATTCAATTTAACCTTCTCTGACATGAAAAATGCCTTTTGATATCAGGGTGCCATGGGTGAATGTACTTTTTTTTAATCTCAGAGATTAAAAATCTGAAATTGTACTTTTCTGCATTTGTGGGGTAAAGAGAGGAATGTTCAGTAAGAAGCACAGACTAACTGGTTTGTCCCTGGTCACCGGAACTGCCTGGTAAGAGTAAAGATGAGTATTTTTCCAGGATTCTCGGTGACCATTGAGAAGGGTGGTAATAGCAATCCCTGTTTATTAAGCTCCCATTGCATGTTGGTTATGAACTTCCAAATGTGATAGATCATAAATGTGGTTGAAGGAAGCAGCAAACCACAGAGATCCTGTCCTTATTCTGAATCTTGAATTGATAATCTTGGCACCCAGGACAATCAGCAGAATATTGTGCCCTTACATCATAGGATCATATATATATTTAGAGCTGGAAAGGATTCTAGGTGCCATTGAATGTAATTTTCTCTTTTTGCTGGTGTGGGTACCGAAACTCAGAGATTAAGTGATTTGACCAGGGTCATCCAACTAGAAAATGTCTGAAGTAGGATATGAACACACATCTTCCCCAAACGCAGCCTTTTATCTACCATAATACCAATAGCTGGTTATACCCTAAACCTCCAATCATGAGCAGGGAGTAAGGAGATACTGACACCCATCCATGAGTGGAGAGTCCTCAGGCAACTCTGACACTGGTCCACGGTGGAATGTCTTTGGGATGATGATATCCTATAGGGAAAGGGGAAACTGACACTGATTCATGGGGCAGGGACCTCAAAAGAATAGGCAGTTCATTGAATTGAACAGAGAAGTTAATTTATCTAGACCTACAGTAGATAATTTCATCCAAGACTACAATGGTGAAGTAATGAGAAATAGTAGACACTTCTTGTCTACCTTTCTTGGATCTTTTCCTCCTCCTCTCTGGTGACATAGTAATATAAGAGGAGTCATGCCCTTCTCTATCAAATTGCTAAAACCTATAGAAACCTTCTGGAGTCCTGAACAGTTGAGATAATAGTGTCTGAGGTAGCTATCCCATTTACCATATTCTCAGAATTTAATGTAATTTCTTTGTATCCACACAGGATCTGGAATTCTGGATCAGATATGGACTATCTCACCTTGATTGTAAAGATAGCTTTGGTCTCCTATGATTACAACTTATTCATCAGGTCTTTAGTATTTCTCCCTATGTACCTTGTGTTGGCAAGTGAGCCTATATTAGGTTGGGATTTATAAATATCCTAGGTATTCTATTAAATTCTTATTCTGTGTTGGGTGAGAGTCAATTTGATGGCAAGCAGGTCTTGCCTGTTCTGTGTCATCTAGACATATTATTGCCAACTGCATGTAACTATTTAACCACCTCCAAACATTTATACTGTAATTTTCAGTGCATCATGTGTATGAGAAAAGAGCAGAAGTCAAAATATTTACTTAGTTCTCTGTCAGGGTAATTGTACCCTTCCTTAAACAGTGCTGAAAGCTCAAGACAATTGGAACTTCTTGACTTTAGTGAGGGCATGCTACCTCTTTGGGGTACTTCTTTTATATAGGCACATATAATTTCCAAAAGAAAACCGCTCTCATTTTCAGTCTCCATTTTTTTTTCAAATTCTAACAACTTCCTAATTCTTTTCAAATTTTAATTTCCAATTCTTGGCTATTACGTTTGGAGGAGAATAAAAGGAATTGGGAACATTATAATTGCATTCATTCTAAAAGATAACAATGATATTGCTTATAGTTTAATGGAACTGGAGCTGAAAGGTATCTTAGATGTTGTTCAGTTTATATCATTTTACATATGAAGAAACTAAGGCCAGAAAAATTAAGTTACTTGCTTGAGGTTACAGAAATTTGAAGGATCAGTGCCTGAACTTGAAACCTGATCCTCTGATTTAGGATGCAGTTTCTTTTTTTCCCACCATAATATGATTGCTGTATGTTTGATATATCTTTAAGTAGTATATTTATGGTTATTTTTAGATTTGCCAGGTTGAACTGAGTAAGTCAAGATACAGCTGCTTTTCTCCCCAATACTCCTATTTCCTGGTTGTTTGGTTTGTTTGCTCATTTTGCCTTAATCTCTGTACAGTAGGTGTTCCTCACCAGGGGCCCATCAGGTCAGTGCATAGATTGCAGGGGGCCTCTGACCATGGATGGTTTTTACTACATGGATTATTTTTACTACACTTTAATTGAAATTTAGCATTTCCTTCAATTATTTAAAAACAAGATTGTGAGAAGGGGTGCATGGCTTCTACTACAGAACACAAGATTAAGAACCTCTGTCTACTAATGCATACTGAACACTCAGCATTGGAGACCAGCACAGAGGCTGGAAGCAAGAGAGTTGAAAGTTTACCACTTTGCTTGAGCAAAAGCAGATCTTTCAAACTTGAAGGCCCAGGAAAAGAAAGGACCCTCCAAGGCAAGTATGAAATCACATTACCTACTCAAAGAGCCTTCTTCATAAATATTTACAATCTTTGTCAGAAAAATTGTAAAGGTCTATAAAACACTGCATTTACATTCAATACCTTTGGGTCTGATTTAGACAATGGTTTTAATCAGGTGCCCCCTTCTAGTACCAGCTAAAATCCTACCTTTTTCTACAGGAAGCCTTAATTCTAGTGCCTTCTCTTGGTTGATTATCTCTAATTTATCAGAGCATAGCATTTCTGTGGGCAGTTAAGTGGCATAGTGGATAGAGTACTGGATCTGAAATAAGGAGGATCTATCTTTGTGAGTTCAAAACTGGCCTCGGAAAATTACTAGCTGTGTGACCCTAGGCAAGTCACTTAACCCTGCTTGCCTCAGTTGCTCATCTGTAACAACAAAAACAACAAGTTGGAGAAGGAAATGGCAAACCACTCTAATAGCTTTATCAAAGAAACCTAAATGGGGTCATGAAGAATTGGACACATTTGAAATACTACTAAACAAAGCTTTCTTGTACATTATTTTTGGTATGTAGCCTCCTCCTTTAAACTGTGAGCTACTTGAAGGCAGGGGCTGTCTTTCATCTTTTGGTCCATCCTTAGCTCTTAGAACAGGGTTTGGCATTTAATAAACATTTATGCCCTGACTAGCAGAAAAGGCAGGATAAGCAACTACATATGTGGTAATGTTTTTGAAACATCAGAAAAAGCTTACTTACTATCTATATTGCCTAACTTTCAACTTACCAAGCTTTTACACAAATAACTTGCCCCAATGACTAACGACTAACAAGACTTACATCTTCCTTGCTTTACCACTTCATCAATAAACATTGTTCAAACAGCTGTTCTGTGTCAGACATAGTGCTAGATGTTGGGGGTGCAAAGATAAAAATGAAATAATCCTGTTCTCAAGGAATTTACATTCTAGTAGGGAAAACCACCCACACATGGATATATACATATATCTAAAATACATACAAAGTGGATAGAAAATAATATTGGAAGGAATCCACTTCTTTCCAATACACAACAACATATAGGTGACCAGGAAAGGTCTTCTGAAGAAGGGAACATATACTTAATCTTGAAGGAGTCTTGGGATTCCATGAAACAGAGGAAAGGAGAGATCATTTCAGCATTTGGGACAGCCAGAGCAAAGGACTGGACATGGGAGGCAAAGTGTGTGTAAATAACAATGTGAAGGGCAAGATGACTGTATCCTAGAGTAGAGTGTGTGGAGGGAAATAAGTATCAAGACTGGAAAGGTAAGGATGGATTAAGAAGAACTTAAAATATAAAACTGAGGAGTTTATATTTGATTTAGCGCAGTGCCTTAGTATTGAGTAGATACCTAACAAATCCTATTGACTAAGTGACTGATTCTAGAGATAATAGGAAACACTACAGTCAAACTTTAGGGACGTCATTTTGGTATTTGCATGGAGGATGGATTGCGTCATGAAGAATTTTGAGGTAAGGAAATGAATTAAGAATTTAAGGTTGTGACTCTGGTTAAGGACAAGCCTATTAATATACACACACAAATATTTTACTTGGAAATATTATTTTCATATTTTACTTGAAAATTTTACTTGAAAATATTATTTTCATCCTGCTATCTCTCTTTTCTGTGTATTGTGAATAAAAATGCACTATATCAATTGACAAAACTTGGTTCTTCAAATTATTCTCAAGTTACACTAAAATTAAAATATTTCTGACAAGATAATCCTTCAAGCTGTTTAATTCATTTTTACCTCAGAGTGAAGGGAAGACAGATCTAGGAGCAGATTTTGATAGAGATAAAAGAAGATGAGGCTAAAACACATGAAGGCAATTATTAGAGGAATAGAGAGGGATTCATTTTATACTGGGCGGGGGGGAGATTGAAAACAAGAGCTCTACAAGTGACAAAGATGGATCTTTGCTTTCATCTTATTTAGGATCAATCTCTTTTTAATACAGTCCATCAGTCTGCTGGAAGAGACCTGTACTAAATAAATAAATGAAAAGTGAAAATGGCAGTGAATAGTTTTCATAGAACTGTAATGAAATATGATACAATTATTGCCTTCACTACTGTGGTCTAAGCATTAAGGAGAAGATTATTTCTTCTCTCGATGAATAAACATGAACCTGATTCAGAAGGAAGAAGCTATTTGCTTTTGCAGTTTTACAAACAATTGACTGATATCTCTTATTCCTCATAAACTGTTCACTTCTGTTTATCTAGTTCTAGCAAATATTGAGATATCAAGTCATTTGCTGGCTGGCACTGTGGACTCGCACAAAACAAGCCATTGACCCATGATTTGATTTTAATGGTAAATGTTTGAGGAAGAGGGACAAAAAAGCTTCTTTCTAGCTTAGCTGGACTAACCAGTAGTTGTACTAAGGTTCCTGTGATTGCTACAAGGGTATTTAGTTTTAAATGGAATAAATTTAGTTTTTGATTAGCTTTGGGAACAGAATAGTAAAATGGTTTGGCTAGGGTCACATATTTAGAAGGTGTCAGAGGCAGGATTCAAACTCAAATTCAGCTAACTCCATCATCTATTCTATAACTACTAAAAGATTCATAAATTATTCTATTGAAAATAAAGTAAATGCTATTGTTTTAAGCAAGGAAAATCAGTGATTTTTTAAGTTAGGAGAGATGTTAGAATCATTTAATCCCCTAATTTTGAAAATGAGAAAATTAAGGCCTGTAATGTTAAAATCATGGGAATATCACCCATTAATAGGCTTATGAGACCTGCTTTGAGCTCCCTCTCAGCTAACTATTTTTATGGAGCCTGAGTCACATGGAACCTGAGTTACATGGAATAGTGGGATGAAAAAGGGGGAGCAGAAAGGGTGGAGCAGGAAGTGAGAGGGAGGCAGAGATGAGGCAGAGCAGTTAGAATGCATGACAGAGGGAGGAATTTTGCTAGGGGATCTTGTTAGTGGAGAGACCTAATGGAGAAAAGGTTTGGGGAAGTTGGTGTTTTTTGGATTGGTGATGTGCATAAATTTCTTTGTTACTATGGTGGATTTCTGGTAACTCAATAAATATCTTGGTTTCAGAGTTATTTATATTTTGAGAATTTATCCTGGAAATACGCATGCATATTCATAGAAGCTGCTATGAGCATTACATTGGCTTTACAAGGCTCAAGGAGTTTAAATGCCCAACATCATGTGGTAACTGGGATTCATAGCCTTTGATTTTATAAGTCCAGTGCTACTTCCACAGTATTATTTGCCCTGACAAAAACTAGGATTGTAAAGTCTTCATTGCTGAAATCAACAATGTATTTCCAATTTCTAGTCATATACCTTGTACTTTCATTGTTACTACAATTTCTGTTGAAAACTAACATTTCATATGGGACCTCTAGTTCCCTAGACTTTCATTTGGCTGCAAAATTTACAGAAGTACATTTTATGAAAAAGGTCCTTCCAATTTAATTGACAAGGGGAAGAAAGGGAAAATGTTACCATTAGAAAGCAAATAACTATATCCTCTGATGATATAATCAAATTAATCAACAGGTCAGTTGATATTTATTATACAATGAGAAGATAAAATTAAACTTTCCTTTTTGTATTTAGTAAAAACTCAATTCATATTCTAAAATGAATTTTTATTCAGGAAATATTAAAACAGTGTTTTCTATTGTGAATTGATAAATGCTAAATCAGATTACTACTAAGCTATAAAAAAAAGATCTTTATTATTATTTTAGTTACATAATCCTAATTTTAGTCATCTTCACTTGCTTGCCTTGTATAAGTGCACTAATAACCAAAGTCCTAATTATATTTTCTTCTTTTACCCCTATTACATTCTACAGCCCATGTTGTTCCAAGTTTTTCCATGTAAAGACTTTCCAGGTAAGAGTTCAATTAGTTGTTATCCAGTAATATTACTGGAACTTATGCCCTCTGAAGGCCTGGATCTATTAGAAAGCTAAGTCATTTTTTAAGATGTTCAGTGAAAGTATGTTGTTAATAAGACTTATGATGCCATGCCCAACACTGAAATGCCTGTGTGGTAGGAGCACTATTCTAATCATCCCTCCATCACTCTCCTCCCCACGCAAACTTGGCTGATTTTGCCTTAAAAGATACTTCAGGGAACTTCAGGTTTAGATTGTGGATATCTCTTAATCACTTTAGTATAAAGCATTCAGGAGGAGTTCTAGCTGCCCCTCTCATGATTGATGATGAAATGAACAACTCAGGCAAGGAAACTTTGCTTACCTAAATCAATCTGAGGTGCCCTCAGTAGTACTTGTTGAATATACTTCTCTTTCCATGGCTAAGTATATCTCCTTTTATTAGCTGTTGCATAAACTATGAGTATCTCATTTTGTTAAATTATCAAACCAAAACTACCAAGGTATTGGTCTAAGGCAGCCCCAGTTCAGTATAGTGACGGATCTCAAACGTGATAAAAAATGTTGAAAGGATCAGAGCCTTACACAAACAGCCAAACCCATACTCCTCATGTGTGAGATAACTACTGGGTGTGCCACAACAAATAATTTTGGAATGAAAATAGAATATATGCTAGAAATACAATAATAAATTCAGTCTTTGGGGAGCAGATGTTCAGGTATAATCTGACAGATGTCTTTGACCTGAATTCCCCAACTGCTCATATCCCCATTTCTGCAGTGCTTAGAGGGCATTACCCACACCAACATTGTCCGCCATCATCTCAACGACATTAACGGGTCCTAACCATATGATATTTCCACAGTGCTGTGGTCAACAAATTAGCACCTCCTTATTTCCTGGGATAAATAGTCATCTTTTTCTAATGTAAAAACGAAAGTCCTTTGTGACCTTTCCCTGTGCCTAGTCTATCTAGCTAAACCCTACTCTTCCATAGTCCTTTTGTCTTTCCCTCAAACTTTTCATTATGTCATTTATTCCTCCCACCCCCACAATGATAACAAACTCCACTTTATTCTGTATGTTTAGTTTGTAAATGCTTTCCTTTTATCTTTGTAAGGAGAAGGGGAGAAACATATGATTTCATTAACATAAGAAACTCTTTACCAAAGCTACAAGATTACCAGCTGCTTTTAAATTTACAGCCTCAGAGAATTTGCCTGTGGAAATGAAAGGATAAGTGACTTTTCCAAGGTCATATTGTCAGGACTTGAAAACAGGTCTTCTCAGGTCTGAGACAAGCTCTCTCTACATGCTGCTCCATGCACTGCCTTTTCATCTTCATGCACTCATAGAAACTTAGATCTCTCTAGAAGATACTGCATCCCTTCTCTAGGGCTGGCTGTACTTTCTATTATATCTGTCCTTTTATCCTTTTACCTTAAGTATCTATACCACCTACCCTGTGTCAGGAAGAAGGATCAGTTTCTTGTCTTTCTGATAATTTCTTCCTAGTTACTTGATTGATATCCATCCTCTACTACCATTGCTTTTTAAAATTTCATTCTATCTGGGTATATCAACTCACTCAGAGACTTGTGGCTACAATTCCCTGGTCTTTAGCTCCCTCTTCTTCTTTTCTAAAGGGGGCTATATCCTCTTGTAGTTCTTCTTTGGACAAATTTGCGACATTTATTTTGTGGGTTTTTTTTTCTATTTACATGATTTTAACAACTATATGCAATGTGGTATTTTTGTGGGGGGTTTTGCTTCCTTCATTATACATCAGTTCTTGTAAGTCTTTCTATGTTTTTCTGTATCGTTCATCATCATTTCTTATAGTTCACAATAATGTTCCATGTACAACATGTTTTTTGCCATTCCTTGATCAGTGAACATCTACTTTATTTCCAGTTTTTTGCTACCACTAAAAGGACTGTTATAAATATATTTTTTGTATATATTGAACCTTTATTTTTTATTCCTAATCCCACTGGGATAAATACCAAGCAGTAGAATCACTGGATTAAAGATATGGACATTTTCCTCACTTTGTTGGCATCATTTCAAATTGATTTCTGGAATGGTTGTACCAATTTACAACTCTATCAACAATGCATTGATATGCCTGCCTGTCTTCCCATAGCCTCTCCAACTTTGAATATTATTCTCTTTTGTAATTTCTATTAATTTGTTTACTGGGTATATGGTAAAACCTCAGGATAGTTCTGATTTGTTAGTCACTCCTTTCACATGTTTGTTTGTAGTTACAATTTTCCTTTGATAAATGTTTATTAATATCTTTTGACAAACTATTAATTGGGTAATGGCTTGTGGTCTTATTTTTGCTTGATACTTGATTATATTGTTTGGATAGCAAACTTTGATCACAGTTTATTGATGCATTTTTTCCTATTTAACAACCTTCTATTCTCAGAAAAATTCTTCAGTTTCCTGTCTTGACTGAATTTCGAATATACCTCGGTCTGGACCCTCCTTTCCTGTGTCTATACAGATTCTCACTTGGTCCTCTCTCCTCTCTCTCTGTATATCATACCTATGTAAATGACTCAAATCTATATATTCAGTTCTTATATCTCTCCTAAGTAAGCTCTCATTGGAAACTGTCAATCACCTTTTAGGACACCTCATTTGGAATGAATCAGAAACATCTCAGACGTGTATCCAAAATCAACTTCTTTATCTTCTTCTCATCCCTCCTACTCTAAACAAATCTGTCCTTCCACCAAACTTCCCTATGTTATTGAAAATACTTTTTAATCAGTCTAGTTCATAACCATAGAGTCATCCTTGAGGTTTCCTGTTCCTTCACTCAAGTCATACCTCATAATTTACAAAGTCTTACACATATCACATTGTCTCTGGTTCAGGATCTTTCCTCCTCTTGTCTGAACCATCACAATAGTTTTCTCTTTGTCTTACTGCTTCCAATCACTCCCTGCTGCTGCAATTCATCTTTCACAAGGCTGTCAAACTAATCCTACAACCTAATAGAAGACTTGCCATGTCACGTTCATGAATAGTCAATAACTCCCTATTGTCTCTAAGGTAAAATATAAATACATTGGCTGGAAATTTAAAGTCTTTCACATGTGCCTCCATGCCATCTTTTGAGGTTTAATTCACATATCTACTTATCATGCCCTCTGTCTTCCAGTCAAACCAGTGTACTTGCTGTTCCATCTCCAGTCTGCATGTCTATTTCTCAAGGCTCAGTTCAGAACATCAACTCCAGGAATCTTTTTGTGAGCCTCCAGCCTTTTGTACTCTCTCCATCCCCCAATTTGTACCCATTTATCTGTTTACATGTTGTATATCCCAGAGAATGTGAGGTTCTTGAAGCAGTGACTATTTTGGTATTTTTACCATTTTATCTCCACTGTATCTTCACACAGTACCCTACACCCAATAACTGCTTTATAAATGTTATTGAACTAACTATAATAGCTGGAATTTATGTAGTCCTTTAAGGTTGGTGAAGCACTTTACATGTAAAAATCTCATTTGATCCTTACAATAGCAGTCAGATAACTAGTGCTATTCCCATTATAAAATTGAAGAAACTGGTTGAGAAAGGGTAAAAGATTTGCCTAAATTTACACTGAATTAGAAAGGGATTTGAATTTTGGTCTTCCTGACTCTAAAACCTGTGCTCTATCCATGATGCCCCCTGTGGCTCTGGGAATTGCTTTATTTTTAAATTATTTATTTGTTTTCAACATTCACTTTTATAAGATTTTGAGTTCTAAATTTCACCCCCCTTTCTTTCTCTTCCCCTCCCCAAGACAGCTTGCAATCTGATATGGGCTACACTTGTGCAATTATTTCCACCTAAGTCATGTTGTGAAAGAAGAATTAGAACAAAAAGGAAAAATCAAGAAAGAAAAAAAAGGAAAGACTGTATCAGGAATTGCTTTAAACATGATAAGGTCCTGTGTATATGAAGTTCCCATCTGACTCAAGCAAGAAGAGGACAGCGTTCTGAAGATGTCAAGGATGGAACTGATCTTGTGCCCCAAAGATTTATCACTGTGCACAACCTTTGAGGTTCTCAGTGTCTAAAACCTAATCTCAAGTCATGTCCAAGCAGATAAAAATACCTCAGAAATACTTACAAATCAGGAGAACAGAATGATACATAGGAAATGTCACCCAGTAGCAATATCTAATGAAAAGTGCTGCATCGTAATTGACACAAAGGAGTTTCACATAACTCAATAATAGCTCTCTTCCTCTTCTCTGACACAATAAACTCAGCGACCAGAATATAAAGGTTGAACCTCTAACCTACAAGCTGCTAGGGGGTACAGTAGATAGAGCAGTGGACTCCGGAAAACCTGAGTTCAGACACTTCCTATGTGACCTTGGGCAAGCCATTTAACCTTTCCAATGATAAGGAATATCTCAGTTTCTTCACACATCAGAAAGAGTTAATAATAGCACCTACCTTCCATTGTTGTCAGAATCAAATGTGAATATATTTGTAAAGCATTTAGCACAATGCCTGACACACTGTAGGTGTTAAATAAATACTTGTTTTCTTCCTTCCTTCCTATAATGAATACCATGTACCAGGTTCTGTATCTGCATATCTTTATCTATTTCCCACAGACAGCCTTAGAGTGGGCTAGAGGTTGATGTGGTCCTCACTTCTATGGCAGTGATTGCTGCTTACTGGATCCCATGAATTCCTTAATGTATCAATGGGTGGATTGGCATGTAAACATTTCAAACTGTGAAATATTTATTCTATCGACAAATAACCAGAAAATCATGGTGTATAAGATCAAAACTTGAAAACTAATAAACACAATATTTGATGCAATACGTATTTAACAAAAGGCTTTATTATCAATGTATCAATATGATATGAGCATTTTCATTCTCCTGCCTGGATTTCCTTGAATCTTTAGTAGAGGCTTCCGAGAGTGGCACAAGAAATTCCCAGGGGTTCACAGAGTTCTGAGCTTTAGAGAACAATTTTGTTGCAACTTCTGTTGCTATTAACAAAACTGACTTTACAAAGATAGACTAAACAAGGCTCATAGACTAGATAAAAAGTCCCCACCCACCTAGCACACCCCAAATTTAAATACTAAATAGTAATTATTTCTACTTTACCCAGGAACCCTGAGATTCTTCTTCTCCCAGTTTGAATTTTTTTTTTATTAAAGGGGTCATACCTTGAGCAACTACTTAAAGAAGCCTATTCATTGAATGGGTGTATCTCACTCAAAGTGAGAATGCTACAAAATCTTAGCCTGAAAGGGCTAGGGTCTCCCGTTGCATCCTGGGTCAACCCCAGTCATCCTGATGAAGATCAGGCCACTGGACCCAGATGGCTCAGGAGAAGAAAGTGAGGTTGATGACCTTGCATATCCCTCCCTCACTCAAATCAAAGTCAACTGCAAGTCATGTCCTCATTTCTCTGATGCCATGGTCCTCTTCAAGAAGGAAGGACAAACACACAACAACCTCTTCTCCAGATTACACTTCCCCTTTTACCTTTGGAATACAGCCAATCAACAGACAACCAGCAATAGCATGATTCCATTATAGAGGCCAGTATATGGTGGTAGAAATTTATTATTTCCCATACTGGTGCTTTGTTGAGCTTTTCTTGCTAACCGATGTATCTTCCCTCCAGGGTTAACACATGTATGTGCACATACACACACGCAGAAATCAATTGCCATACATAAATGGGGTGCTGGACTTCTTATTCCTATATTTTAAGTGTGCCTTTGGGGGATCAGACCAGACTAGATAAAGGAAAAGAATATTTACTCAACAATATCTTTCTACCTATTTCAGCAATTAGAGAGAGTCACTTGAAACAACACAGGCCTATTTAAAAGTCTCCCGCTTCCTTTATTTTTAAGGAAATTCAATAATGTCCTATTAAGCCCATGATATTGCTAAGAATGGGGGATATAAACATGAAATAGCAGTCATGCTATACTCGAAAAAATACAACCTAATAAGGGAGATAACCTATATATGTATGTGTATATGTATACATATATATATATATATATATATATATATATATATATATATATCATTGTGCTATAAAGAAGAATATGTGTGGAAAGGAGATATCTAGATAAAGTCCTATGAGAAATTTTAGGAGGGAGAGCTCATTTTAAGTAGGTGTCATGAAGGAAAGTTTCATAGATGAGGTAGTACGTGAATTTGACTTTGACAGAAGAGAGAGACTGAAATAGGTAGGGAAGGAAGGAGGAAAATCTGTCCTAAGTATGGTAGACAGTAAGCCTTAAAGGGATGGAAATAAAATCATGAGTTCATAGATTTTCCCCTGGAAGGGACCCCAGAAGATTATCTGGGTCAATCTTCTTATTTTATACATACAGAAATTGATTTCTCTGCCAAGAAAAGAGACTTGACAACTAGAACAAGTGCAATTTAGAATCTAAACTAATGTGCAAAACTTTATGGAGGAGGATGGCAGAAGATTATGAGCTCTGATGTCTCATAAAACAGTAAGAAGTGGTAGAGGGGAAAATAAGTTAGCAAGAAGTGTGGCATGTGGCCAGATTGAGCCAGATCATCCCAGGAGCATTTTAAGATGAAACAGGAAGAAAAATAAACACAAAAAAGAAAGAAAAACAAACCTGTCAACACTTCTATAACTATTGTCTGCTACACCGTGAAAGACAGGTATATTTGTGATCTAACAGCACATTCTTTGCTTGCCTCATTTCTCACCCAGCCTCTGTGTGCTACCTCATGAGGCACTAAAGTAAGTAAAGACAGGGAGATTAGATGGAACAGACAAGGCATTTACTTAGACAAGTTGCATGTTGGAGGTAGCTGAAGTTTTAGGAAACAGAAATAATCTCTCAAGATATCTGACACAATGGAGGGATGGCAGATCAAATAGTGTTGAAGTGGGAAAGGTGGATTTGGGAGAGAAGAAACAGAAGCAGGCAGTCCATCTGAGAAGCTACTCACCTGAATTCACTAATGTTCTAGACACTTGAACCTCATAAGATTTCTTTCTCAGCATCTATCTGGCTCTGTCGCTCCCTTCCCAACCCTACTTCTGTCAGTCTATCTCCAGCTCTGTCTCTCTCTCTCTCTGTCTCTCTCTCCCCGAGTCTCTCTTCTTGTCTCTCTCTTTGTCTCTCCACCTGCCACCCCCATTTCATATAGAGACATCTGTCGCCAAGAACTGCTCTGCTTCTACACTTTATATCATCCAAGGCCCCAAAATCATTGTCCTCAGAGCTGATATCACCATATCGGAGTAGGGGTGGGGCTGTGCAACCACATGCAATCTCAGACCTTTATTTTGTTATTATTATTTAACATTTTAAAAAATTCAGTTTTAAATTCTGCCCAGTCTCAGAACCCATTTTTGTCCACTCTTACAAAAATCCAGGACCTAGATGATCACTTATCTTGGCACAGGTTTCATTGATTCATTTCTATGGTGATCATCTGACCAATACCTTAAGAGAATCACTGCTCCACATTCCAATCATTTTCTCTTCTTCATTACAATTCCCTCAGTTACTAAAAACACTTGGCATTCTGTTTTACAAACTAGGGCCTGAACATCCCCTTCAAAAAGATGATCGCCAGTGGTGAGGAAAATGTTGTAATGCTTTTTCATAACCCAGTTTGCAAACAGGGATTAGAGGCAGTTGTACCATGCATTCTGCAGTTCTAAGAAACTATTATAATAGTCCAAACAAGTGATAGGGAGGCTCTGAATTAGAATGGTGGGAATGTGACTGGAATGGAAGGAATGGAAACTAGACATATTACAGAGATTACAAACAGGACTTGGCAACTCATAGGAAAAAGGTATTAGCAAAAGAACAAGGACAAAGATGATTCTATGAGGTTGAGTAAGAGTGGTTTTTGAGTAAGAGCCATTATTATCAGAAAAAAAAACACAAAGGAATTCCAAATAAATGGATGCCGATAAGTTGGGTACTGCTGCCTCTTTGTGAGTCAGTGTAGATTAAAACGTCAAAAAAGAATATTAAAGCTAGAATAAGAAAGATGATTTCCCTAACTTCATAAAATCAGACACTATTTTAAAAAAAATTGATGGATAAATTCTTCAAATAAAGACTACACTGCAAAGCCTATAGCAGAATATTGGTTATTTATGAAAGATGTAGTTTGTTTTAAATTTTGTCATTATTCTTTGAAAAGGCAATGTGCATTTTAGTCAGAATATAATAGACTAATAAGTTTTATTATGGTGAATAAAAAACACATAATAGCATGCAATAGAATATTATGTTCTTATTACAGTGAATAACTTGACCACAAAGATAGCTCAGAATTCTATAATTTATAAATATAATAAATATAGCTCTATAATTTATAAATAAATGTAAAACCTACAGTATTTATTTCTTTTTAGTTCAATGAAGAGAAAATAGTTCATACAACAAGAAAAATGTTCTTTTTTCTTTGACTTCTTGTACTACCCTTATTTAATGATGTTTATAAATAAGGTTATCCAACTCCTACTTTGGTATTCTTTTTATTACGATATTTTCACCATCTTGGTGCAGGCCTACATTACATCATGTCTAAACTATAATAGCTTTCTGGTTGGCTTCCTTCTTCAAGTGTCTCCATGTCAGTCCATTCTTCACTCAGTCATCAAAGGGATCTTTCTAAAGTCTGATGATGTCACTCTCTACTCAGTAAAGTAATGCCCATCTCTTGCCTCTGGAATTTAATGAAATTAAATGATGAAATGTAAAATCCCTTGTTTAACTTTTAAAGGCTTTCGCTACATTACCCCTTCCTAAATTTCCAGTCTTACATATTACTCCCCTTCTCCTTCTCTAGATTCATTGGCTTGGGTCTCCTTGTTCCTCTCACAAGACGTTCCTCCCACCTCCAGGCATTTTCATTGGCCTGAAATTCTCTCCCTCTTCACCTCCAACCTCTTGGTTTCTTTAAAGTCTCAGCTCCAGTTCCACCTTCTTAAAGAAACATTTCTAGGATTATCTCCTCTCCCAGACTTGCCGTTGTATCAATATGGGGAGTTCCCTTTGTGAATATGCCTGCTGTAGATACTGATCAGTAATTATTCTAATCAGTAATCTAATTCTAATCAGTAATGATTAATGTATAACCTTAGAGTTGCCTGGTAAGCTGTAAGAGGTTACTCTGTGTCAGAGGCAGAACTTCAACCCAGGTTTTCCTGACTTCAAAGCCAGCCTTCTATGTATGATGTCCTTGTTTTCATGTGGAGTCATTTGAAATTGGTAAATGAGAGGGAAAAACATATCCTCATTAAGAGCAACGTGTCAAAATCTGTCAAGAACAATGACCACAGTATGAGTCCAGGTTTTAGCTTCTAACTACACTTTGCAAATGCTGAGACAGATTCAATAACGTGACAGAGAGATGCCAAGGAGTACATCATGGTCTCATTTTAGTTTCAGGAGGGCAGGGAACAGTGTCTAATGCTGCTTGTGATTTTGTATGTGCAGATTATATTAAGAGAGCCTAAAGATTGTTTGTAATTGCTTCTTGGATGGACGAAGAAGTATGTCTCATCATTGAATGCGCTATAATAGATATGTAACAGAAGGCATATAAGTACATTGGCTTTTTTGTCATAAAAGAAACATGATGATGAAATAATTTTCATAAACAATGGTAAAGTCAGATATACTATTTGAGAGAGAGAGAGAGAGATTACTGAACATAATGTCACATCTTAGATGGTAGGAGCACTCATCTGCATACATCACTGATGCCTTTATTTCAGTTTGCCTTTCAGATCTTAAGGCAGACCTCTGACATGCTGTCATCAAACCTTTCAGTTACATTTAAGAACTGCTTTGGTTATACTACATGTAGTGTTGAGGGCTTTGCCTTCACTTTTCATGTAATAGATGAGCTATGTTTTTCACAACTCCAGTCATACTATCTCTACAGTTCAGAAGAATCTAAACAAAGGCACAGAATTTTAAGAAGTCTAAGAGAAGGTCAAAATGGATACATGACTTAGATATAAAGAGAGATATTATGAGAAAATTTGAAAAACATATTACTTATCAAACTTATGGATGGGCAAACTATTTGTGAATAAACAAGAGATAGAGAGCTGAATGAGGTGTAAAATGAATAATTTCAATTACATTAGATCAAAAAGCTTTCTCTTTTTTAAAGAAGTAAAGCAGATGTAGTAGCCAAAATCAGAAGCAGAAAATTGGAAAATTTTTTGACAGTTTCTCAGATAAAGGTCTCATTTCTCAAATATATGAAGAACGTCAACTCTTTAAGAATATGTCATTTCCTAATTGATAAATGATTAAAGGAAACAAACAGGCAGTTTTCCAATGAAGAAATCAAAACAATGTAGAGTTATTTAAATTGTTGTAAATCATTAATGCTCTAAATCACTATTGATTAGAGAAATGCAAATTAAAACAGCCCGGAGATATGATTTTATACTTTTCAGATAGACTAAAATGACTGAAAGGGAAAGCAACAAATTCTCGAAGGGATGTGGAAAATCGGGACACTAATTCATTGTTGGTGGAGTTATGAACTGATCCAACAATTTTGGAGAGCTATCTGGAATTATGTCCAAAGATTTATTAAACTTCTTATTCTCTTTGACCCAGCAATACCATCACTAGTTTTATTTCCAAAGATGATTAGGGAAAAAAGGAAAAAAGATCTATTATGTTCTAAAATATTTATAGCAGCTCTCTTTGTGGTGACAAAAACTAGAAATTTCAGGGATGCCCATCAGTTGGGGAATGGTTGAACAAGTTGTGGTATATGATTCTGATGGAATACTATAGTGCTGTAAGAAATGATGAACTAGATCATCTTAGAAAACATGAATAGACACGTGAAATAATGAAGAGTAGAATGAGCAGAACCAAGGAAACACTGCATATAGTAACAGCAGTATTGTATTAAAAAGAACTTGGGGAGAATAAGTCATTTTAACTCTTACAATGTTCAGATTAACTATACAGGATCTATGAAGGAAGATGCTATCTGCATTCAGAGAATGAGCTGATAAATAGAAGTATGTATAAAGCGATTTTACACACACACACACACACACACACATATACACATCTAATGGAAATCATCTTAGGGAGGGGGGAGAAAGAAGAATGAAAAAGGAAAAAAAGTTCCCTGATAACTTAATTACATATTTAAAAGGAATTTGTGCATAACAGATATGCAGTTTCACAAGCAATTATCTTTTTTATTATACTATGTTACAGAAATGCTAGTTTTATACCATAAACAAAATTAAAATATATTTTTAAAAAGACACACACACACACACACACCATGCAAAGTCCAGCTGGTGATGTAGGGAAAACCTGTGCCTGTGAAATATGGCTAGTTTTATACCATAAACAAACCTGTGCCTGTGAAACTGGCCAATTTAGGGGAATTAAATCAGAGAACTCAGCCTTGTTACCATTATGAGCTAACCAAAGGTGAAGTTTCAAGAAATGCTCAGGGAAATTGAATGAGGAATATAATTTAAAACGCTAAAAAAGCCTATGTTCTGACTCAGTAGGGTATAGTGGATAGAGTCCTGGACTATGTGTCATGAAGCTCTCAGTGCTAATCCCTCCCTGTATAATTAATAACTGTAACATCTGGGTAATTCACTTAACTAACATCCTTGAGCTCCACTTGATTTTCCATTTGTAAAATCAGAATATTGAACTGAATAACTTCTAAGATCCCTTAACTTCTAAATCTATGGTTCTATGAGCCTAAGATATCTTTTATTAGTGAATAAGCAGAAAATGAACCAGTAAGCATAAATCATTTTAAGTCCCACCAGCTTTAGAAACTTACTTGATAATGACCGTTAAATGTGATTGAGTCATCTGATTCTGCCCTCTTCCATTACTTCTTTGTACTATTGTAAACCCCCAATAAAATCTTCATATCAAGAAACTTAGTAATTGGGAGGTCAAAGTCAATCTGCAGCCCAAAGACACAAGATCTGGGAAAAGAATTCACTATTTGACAAAAATTGATGGGGAATCTGGTAAGCAGGTTTAGGCAGGGGGAACCTACGGTCTTGAGGCCACATGTGGCTCTCTAGGTCTTCAAGTGTGGCCCTTTAACTGAATCACCACCCCCAATGTCTCACACTATATACAAAGATAAGGTCAAAATGGGTATATGATTTAGAAATAAAGGAGAGCAGTCCAGAACGGGCAGTGTCAGCATAGACAAGGCCAGAGCAGGCCTCAGGGGACTGAATCGCTGGCAGCTGTGGCAGTGTCCACAAACACCAAAGACAGCTTAGAAGGTCAGTATGAAACCTTTGTCAGATGTGGGTGAGAGAGGAATGCGATCCAGCCCCAACCCCAGGGCAGGGGAGGTGGCAGAGGTGGTGGCACCAGCAGCTGTAGCAACAGTGGCTGCTTCTGAAGTTCCCAGCCCACAGACTGTGTGGGGATCTAGAGGCGGTGAAGTAGAGAGGGAATCCTTGCTATAGTTCCAAGACAGAGTGTTTGTGGTCACTGACAGACTAGAGCACAGGCCAGGAGAGTAATATGCACCTCTTCTTTGAACATACAACCTTAGAAGAAATGCAAATTCACAGGCCCCTAGAATTATTTCTGAAAACAACTACAGAAAATGTCTGAAGTGTGAGACAGGACACCTTACACACTGGAAGCAGAGAACTTCCTTAAAAAAGAGTTGGAACCTAGTCAAGCATTTGGCTGGTTGGAAATGAGCAAATAGCATAATAAAACTCAGACTATAGCATCTTACTTTGGTAACAATAAAGATCAAAACATATAACAAGAAAAATACAAAAAAGTCAAAGCTTCTACATCAAAAGCCTCCAAGAAAAATATGAATTAGTCATAATTATAAACTATAAAACAGAACCAAAAAATAAAAAAGTAGAAGACAGTATGAAATATGTCATTGGAAAAACAACCCACCCGGAAAATACATCCAGGAGTGATAATTTAAAACTTACTGAACTACCTGAAACCAATGATCAAGAAAAAAGAGGTTAGACATCATCTTTCAAGAAATTATCAAGGAAAACCTCTCTGATTCTAAAATCAGAGGGCAAAATAGAAATGCAAAGAATCCATTGATTACCTCCTGAAAGTAATGCCAAAAGGAAGACTCCTAAGAATATTGTAGCCAATTTTCAGAGCTTCCTGCTCAAGGAGAAAATATTACAATCAGCTGGAAAGTAACAATTCAAATATTGTGAAAATACAATCAGGATAACACAAGATTTACCAGTTTCTACACTGAAGGGTTAAAAGTCTCAGAATATGAGATGTGAGAAGATTGGGACACAATGCATTGTTGGTGGAGTTATGAACTGATCCAAACATTTAGGAGTACAAGGAAGTGCTATTAAGCTATGCATACCCTTTGACCCAAGTATAACACTACAAGGTCTGTATTCCAAAGAGATATTTAAAAACTAAAGGAAAGGAAAAAAACTTATATATAAAAAATGTTTATAGCTACTTTTTTTGTGGTGGGAAATAATTAGAAATTAAGCAGTTCCCCATCACCTGGGGAAAGGTTAAAAAGTTATAGTATGATTGTGATGAAATACTATTGTGATATAAGAAAGGATAAACGGGTTTCTGGTAAACCTGGGAAGACTTATATGAACTGATGCAGTGACATGAGTATCCAGGAGAACATTGTCCACAAAAACACCAAATTATACTATGATCAACTATGAATGACTTAGCTATTTTTGGCAATAGAATGATAAAAGACAATTTTGAAGGATTTAGGATGAAAAATGCTAACCATCTCCAGAGAAAGAACTGGAATCTGAATATAGAATGGAAGCAAACTTAAAAAAAAATTTCTTTATTTTTCTTTGTTATGTTTTGTTGTTTTTGGTTTGTGTTCTCTTTTGAAATGAAGCTAATACAGAATATGTTTTGTATAACTGCATATGCATAATCTATATGAAAGTACCTCTCTTCTCAAGAAAGGAAAAAGAGAGGAGGGAAGGAATTTATAACTTAAAAATTATAAAAATGATTGTTAAAAGTAGTTTTTCTACGTAATTGAGAAAAAAATGAAAAACATTCTTAAAAAATGAAATCAAATGGGTAATTTTGATTACATTAAATTGAAAAATTTTTGCACAAACAAATCCCATGCAACCAAGATTAGGAGGGAAGGAGAAGACTGGGAAAGAATTTTTACAACTAGTGTCTGTGATAAAGGCCTCATTTCTAAAATATTTAGAGTACTGAGTCAAATTTACAAGAATACATATCATTCTCCAATTGATAAATTGACAAAGGATGTGTACAGACAGTTTTCAGAGAAAGAAATTAAATTTATCTACAACCATATAAGAAAATGCTCTAAGCCACTATTGATTAGAGAGATGCAAATCAAAACAATTCACACCTATCAGATTGACTAATATGACAAAACAGGAAAATGATAAATGTTGGAGGAAATGTGGGAGAGTTAGAATACTAACTCGTTGTTGGTGGATTATGAGTTGACACAACCATTCTGGAGAGCACTTTGGAATATGCCCATAGAGCTATAAAATGTGCATGCCCTGTGACCCAGGAATACCACTTTTAGGGCTGTATCCCAAAGAGATCATAAAAATGGGAAAAGGACATTTATGCAAAAATATTTATAGAATATAAATATCTTTTAGTGGTGGCCAAGAACTGGAAATTGAGGGGATGCCCATCAGCTGACAACAGCTGAACAAGTTGTGCTGTGTGAATGTAATAGAACTACTGGGCTATGAGAAATGATGAACAGGTTGACTTCAGAAAAAAAAAAAAAAACCTGGAAAAACTTAAATGAACTGATGCTAAGTGAAGCAAGCAGAACCAGGAGAACATTATACACAGTAACAGCCATAGTGTGTGAGGACTAACTTTGATAGACTTAGCCCTTCATAGCAATGCAAGGACCTAAAAACATTCCCAAAGGACTCTTGGGGCTAAATGCCATGCACATCCAGAGAAAGAACTATGGAGTCTGAATATAAGGTGAAGCAGACTATATTCTTTTTTGTTTTATTTTGCTGTTTTTTCTTTCTCATGGTTTCTCCCATTTGTTCTAATTCTCCTATGTGGCATGACTAATGTAAAAATATGTTAAATAGGAATGTATATGTAGAGGCTATATGAGACTGTATGCCATCTTGGGGGGAGGGGAGGAAATGTAAAACTTACTGAAGTGAATGTTTAAAACTAAAAATAAATAAATTCTCTTGAAAATAATATCAGTTCACCTTTTATTTAAAAAATCTCCTTCATTTGAAAGCACTCAGTCAAAGTATTATGAGTAAGAATATTCTCACCCAAAATCTGAAAATGCTGGACATTTGAAAGTGCTCAGTCAAAGTATTATGAGTAAGGATATTCTCACCCAAAATCTGAAAATACTGGAAACCTCAGGGAAACAAATGCAGCTAAATTCCTAAACAAGCTTTTCAGAGATGTTTCCAAATTTTCAAGTTTTTTATACAAATGAAACTTTATTTTTATAGTAAGTGAGGAAGTCATTTGGGGAGTGGGAGAGTTGGGGAGGAGGAAAAATTCTGCATTCAAAGAAATGATTTAGGAAATATGAAGGTTTGTTTCTTTAAATACTTTAGACACAATTTCAAATAAACTAAATCTCAAATAAACACAATATATCTGTTTAAGTTCTATTTTTAATCCTTACAAGTCTCAACAAGCTTGATATTTTTAAACCAGGATGCTGGAAAAAAACATTTTTATTTTTAAATTGTCCTTTGTGAGTTGGTAGTTACAAGGTTTATTTTTTGAACAGCTGCTTCTGTTGAGTACATATTTCTAATTTTTTGAACATTTTTCCTTTTGGTTGGTATAGAAGACTTCAATGAGATGGAAACCTTGGAGGAGAATCATAATATGTTTGAGAATATTGCATTTTCATAATGTTATGGTTACAAAGATTTGGGTTTATGTTTATAACCTATGTAATCATAATAAATGCTAAATGAAGAATAATATTCATTAAAACGATTTGTATTTACAGCTTTGGGTTTAATCTTTCCATATGACTGCATTAAATAAACACATTTTCAAAAATAGAAATAAAAAAAAGTCTCAACCAATATTCCATTAGCTACTTAAAAGAAATGAATTATTAATGAGGTTCTAAATGGATCTGTGCCTTTCCTAGAACTCCCATGTTTAAAGAATGCAATTGCCATCTTAGGGGTTTAAGAGTATAATATTGAGAGTTTAAGAGATGCTGTGAATTGTTATAGAGGATTTATTATGCAGTGTTCTGTCATTTTGATTGAAATAACTAAAATTGTAAAATACTGTTTATATTTAATTATTTTCTACCTGTTCCTTTGGAGACAAGGGTGTTCAAGAGTCAACTCTAACCCATTATAAGAGCCAGTTGTTTCTTTTTTTTTTTATTGTATTTACACCTCAGAAATTTCTAAGCACCACAAATCATGACTTGATTTATTCTTTTGTTAATTTTCTAGACTTAAGAAGAAAGTGTTGACAACAGAAATTAAATTTGAAAGTGTGCATGCATATATGTTTTTCCTTATCTAGACAGCCTGATTTTTAAACATTTAGTAGCACATCTCTGTATAACCCTATAAACATCATTTGAGCTCTACAAAACTGCAGTAGAAAGTTCAGGAAGTGAAATCAACATAAGACTGGAGGCCTGGTGACTATATGCTAATAACAAAATAATAACAATAAAAATAATATAATAACTATCATTTATGTAACACTTTAAGGTTTGCAAAGGGCTTTGCCACCATTTTCTCATTTGAACCTCATAATACCTCTATTTAGAAAAGAAATTTCATTATATGAAGAGACTAGAGCAATTTCAATGAGAAGGCAGGATCTTGACAATAGGTGGAGGCTTGAGAACTAATTTTACCTGGTAATATTCACACTAACAGCTCTGCCTAGGCAGAGGAGCCAGAGGACACTGCAATTCTGATAAGAGTTGGGAACTCCCCCAGGGCTTGCAGGAAGGAGATTACTGTGTATAACTACCAGTAAGAGTAGGGAATTATTCAGTGCTTCATCTGTCCTGTTGAAATAGGTTAGTAGCCAATGGGCTCCCCAAGTTTTTAAATTACCCTAACAACAAAGGACTGTCAACTTAGGGATAAAAGGAAAATAGATATCAAACATCCTTAGTGACAACTCGATAGGAAATAAATGAAGGTATGCTTTCCTAATTACTCATCCTGGTGTGCCAATAACCCTAGGTTCTGGAAGGCTATCTCTAGGCCTGACTAACATCTCGGTGAATGGATGATAGCAAGCTAAAATGACTTCATGGATAGATCTGGCAAAGATTTGGTATATCTGTCATTTAAGCAATAATCTCAGATACCATTTAAGATAATTACAGAAACCAATTCTTTTTTAGGAAATCCTTTAAAGGTTAGCCAATGTATTAATCTAATAAGATAATCATTTACTATAAGGTAGATTCATATCAAAATTGAAGAATTTAATATTAGGGAAAAATATAAATATGTCATCATATTAACAACGAAAGAATAAAAATATCAATAAGGACAGAAAAAAACTTTGAGAAAATACAATACACAGTTTTATAAAATATGCTAAAAATAGCAACAAAAAGATCATTTGTTAATATGATGAAAAATATTTATGGGGGTAGAGTCATGACAGTGAAGTAGAAGGAGAGACCTGCTAGAGCTCACCTCCAAAACCCCTGAAAAAAAACTATAAAAATGACTCTAAACAAATTCAGGAGCAGTAGAAGCCACAAAATGACAGACTGAAACAAATTTCTAGTCCAAGACAATCTGTAAGGTAGATAGGAAGATGGGACTGGAGTGAAGTGCAGTGCAGAGTGGGTCAAACTAAGAGAACTGGAGAAGGTTTTAGGGGATTGAATTCCTGGAGGCAGCTGTGGATTCCAGGCTTCTCAACCATGCCAAAGACAGCTTCGAATGTCAGTGGGAAGGGTCTTTCACCTGGCTCAGAGGGGAGCTTAGTCTGGCCGCAGCCCCAGCCCCAGGCACAGGGCAGCAGCAGACACTGCTTAAGTAGAGATTGTTTCTGGAGCCCTCTACTTAATAAAGATCTCAAAAATCAAGTATTTGGTTGGGAAAATAAGCAAACAGGAAAAAGAAAGAGACTATAAATTCTTACTTTTTCAGTGAAGAGGCATTTTATTACATCGTTGCTGATGAGGAAGAGCAAAACATACAAGCTGAAGAAGACAATAAAGTCAAAACTTCTGCATCCAAAACCTCCAAGAAAAATATGAATTGTTTTCAGGCCATGGAAGAGCTCAAAAAGGATTGTGAAAATGAAGTAAGAGAAGTAGGGGAAAAATTGGGAAGAGAAATGAGGCTGATGCAAGAAAATCATGCAAAATGAGTCAATAGCTTGGTAAAGAAAACCCAAAACAATGCTGAAGAAAATCACAGCTTTAAAATTAGCCTAACTCAAATGGTAAAAGTGGTCCAAAAAGCCAATGAGGAGAAAAATGCCTCAGAAAAGCAGAATGGTCAAATCAAAAAGAACTTCCAGAAACTCACTGAAGAAAATAATTTAACATCAGAATGGATAAAATTGAAGCTAATGACTTTATGAGAAATCAGGAAATTATAAAATTAAACCTAAAAAATAGAAGACAGTGTGAAGTATCTCACCGGAAAATTAACTGATCTGGAAAAAGTGTCCAGAAGAAACAATTTAAAAAATTATTGGACTACCTGAAACCAATGATCAAGAAAAGAGCCTAGATATCATCTTTCAAGAAATTATCAAAGAAAACTCCCCTGATATTCTAGAACCAGAGAGTAAAATAGAAATCAAAAGACTCCACTGATTACCTCCTGAAAGTGATGCCAAAAGGAAGACTCCTAGGAATACTGTAGCCAATTTTCAGAGTTTCCTGCTCAAGGAGAAAATATTACAATCATCTGGAAGGTAACAATGCAAGTACTGTGAAAATACAATCAGGAAAACACAAGATTTAGCAACTTCTACACTAAAGGTTCCAAAGTCTCAGAATATGATATTCCAAGGGTCAAAGCAGGTAGAATTAAAACCAAGAATCACCCACCCAGCAAAATTGAGTATAATGCTTCAGGGTGAAAAATGGCACTTCAATGAGAGGACTTTGAGGCATTTTTGTTGAAAAGACTAGAGTTAAATAGAAAACTTCACTTCCAAATTCAAGAATCAAGAGAAGAATGAAAAGGTAAACAGGGAAGAAGAGCCATTAGAGGCTTATTAAAGTCAAACTGTTTACATTTCTATATGGAAAGAAGATGTTAATAACTCATGAGATGTAACAGCAAGCACCCTGGCATATACAGGAAGGCCTGGTGTACAGGTTCTTAGATCTGCTTTTCTAAAAGGAAAACAACTTTTGAGGGGTCAACAATTTTCTTTAATTACATTCAGCAGCAGAGAAAATACAAGCAGAGAAATAAAATAAAGACCAACTGATAGGGTTTCTAACTGTCTAACCATAAGCAATACATAGATCACAGATTAATAGACAGATCCAACTGTCTGATCATTAGATACATGCTTAGTTACTAGAGAGAGATGCACCAACATGTGGGTTTTCAAAGCTGAGGGGCTTCTGGCACATGAACCTTCTCCTAAAGAGTAAGCCTGAAAGTAATACCTCACCCCAGAGTGTATATATACTTTTCAGAGATAGAGGGCATGACCCTCATGACCCAGTGTATCAATAGTAATTAACAAAAAGTGTCTGAGGCCTATTAATGTGCAGGGAAGATCTTTAACTCTTTAACTCAGAGAACTTTCTCAATATTAGGATAGTTGGAGGGTATATATATATACATATATATGTATATATATGTGTGTGCATGTATGTATATGTGTATATATGTGTATCTGTGTATTTTTGTATATGTGTATATGACATATATGTATATGTGTGTATAGAGAGAGATAGAGACAGAGGGCACAGGGTGAGCTGAATATGAAAGCATGATATCTAAAAAAGAAAATTAAGTGTTGAGAGGAATATATTAGGAGAAAGAGAAAGGGAGAGGTAGAATGTAGTAAATCATCTCATATAAAAGAGGCAAGAAAGAATTTTTACAAATGAGAAGAAGGGGAAGATGAAAGGGAATAAATAAGCTTTACTTTCAACGAATTTGGTTGCAGGAGGGAATAACATACACAATCAATTGGGTATAGAAGTTTATCTTACCCTACAGGAAAACAAGGGTGAAGGGGATAAGTTTATCTTACCCTACAGGAAAACAAGGGTGGAGGGGATAAGAGAGGGGATAAGAGAAGATACAACAGATTAGGGAAAGGGGTAATTGGAAGAAAACTGAAAGAAAACACTTTGGTAGAGGGACAGGTCAAAGGAGAGAATAGAATAAATGGAGGGTGGGACAGGAGAGAGGGAACTATAGTTAGTCTTTCATAACTTGACTGTTATGGAAATGTTTTACATGACTACACATATATAACCTATATCAAATTTCTTACCTTTTCAATGAAGTGGATAGGGAGGGGGGATGGGAGAGAATGTGGACCTCAAAGCTTTAAAAATGAATGTTAAAAATTGTTTTTACCTGAAATTAGAAAATAAGATGTATGAGCAATGGGATACAGAAATCTATCTTACCCTATAGGAAAACAGAAGGGAAGGTGAAGGGGGGAGCAGTGATAGAAGGGAGGACAGACTGGAGGAAAGGGTAATCAGAATACATGCTGTACTGGGGTGGGGTGAGGGGGCAGATGGGGAGAAAATCTGAAATTCAAAATTTTGTGGAAGTGAATGTTGAAAACTAAAAATAAATAAAATAAAATAGCATGTAAAAATATTTATGGAAAAATAACTCAGCAGCGTTCCTAAGGGAACAACACTGTAAATTTACTCTTTGAGATTAGTGGCAAAGGATGCCCATTTTCTTCACTATGATTTGCCATAGTGTTACAAATTCTAGTAATTTCATTCAAATGAACATCAGCAATTAAAGGAATGATTACAGGAAAGTAGGGTAAATTATGTGTATTTGTAGAAGATATGGTAATTTACTGAGAATATGGCAGGGAATCAAAATAAAATGAAGGCAATTAATTATAGTTAATTAGCAGATTATAAAACAAATCCCTTTAATTGTTTTAACAAAATCCAGAGGGAAAATAAAATAGGAAGAGAAATTAAATTTAAAACAAGCATGCATTAAATATCTGGAAATTCACAATAGTTTTCAAAAATAAAAAAGGACTTAAATAATTGGAGAGACATTAAAATGTTCAAGATCAACTATTATTACAATACTTCTTAAATTATCCTATTCCAACCACATTATCAAACCCATATTTTATGTACCTAAATACTAGTATCAAAATTTAGTTGGACAAATAAAAAATGAAGAATAAAAAAGGGTTTGCGCGTGTATGTGTGGTGGTACATATCTCAAACTATATTAAAAACAATTTGAAAATCCGGTGCAGGATGAAAAATGAAAACAATATATTAGTGGTCTAAACCATATGAACAATTCTTTTCTTAAAATTATATTCTATTTTTTGTGCTTTGTCAATAATATTTTATTTTTTCTAATTACATGCCAAGATAAGTTTTCAACATTCACTTTTTACAAGATTTTGAGTTCTAATTTCTTTTCTCCCTTGCCTCAACTCTACATTCCCTGGGACAGCTTGCAATCTGATATAAGCCATATATGTACCATCATATTAAACACTTTCAAATGAACAATTCTTAAGGGATAAACAAAACAAACAAAAACCATGTCCAGGACTGGATCCTGTTATCTGACCCTATAATCATAAATCATTGGTAAAGGGACTTTTAATTCAATGAGAACTTCTGGAAAAACAGGAATATTTTATGATGAAAAATAGATTGAGATCAATAGTTTATACAATATGCCACAATAAATTAAAATTAATGAATAATCCAATATTTTAAAAATGCATCATAAAAAATTAGGGAAGAGAATGTTGCAATTTTCAGACTTATGTATGGGAGAAAAATGTATAATCAGGCAAAAGATAGAAGATATTATGAAAGATAAAATAAACATTCTCAATTATATAAAATTTTTAAAACTTTCACACAAATCAAAAATGAAGGTAGAACTGAAGAAAAGTTCCAGATGAGGGTAAAACTGTTCTATTAAGTATATATCAATCACTCAATAAAATTTATGAAATGCCAGGCACTGTGATAAGTGCAAGGGATAAAAGAATCAAAAGACAGTCCCTGCCCTCAAGGAGTTTACAGTTTAATGGGGAAAAAATAAACAAACAAATATATAAAACAATAGTCACAATAAAAAAAAAGTAAATAAAAAATTAAAAGTAAGAGGGATATTTCCAAAGAAGAAAGAATTAAAACTCTGACATCCAGAGACTATAGGAAATTGACATAAAGTTATAAAATTAAGACAACTTTCCTAATTGCCAAGTGGTCCAATGATAGGAATGATTTAATTTTTGAAAAGTACAAATAGATGATCAATAATCACCTTAACATAATGTTTGAAGTTTTCTAACACACAGAGAATTGTCTGAATAAGTATGAATGTGATGTTTATTTTTGTTTAAGAAATTAAAAATATGCAAAAATCAGAAAAACAAAAACATAGGAAGGCATTTGTGAAATGATGGAAGATGAAGAAAGCAGAGTTAAGATTAAAATACACAGGACTACAACAATAAGAATAGATATTCAGAAGTTTTATGGAGAACAAAAGATACTATTAAAATGGTTGATATGACTGAAAGCTAAAAGATATATTCTTTAAAATTGGTCATATAATTGTTCCGTGGGAAATGTACTCTTTTGTTACTTTTAAAAATTACTAGTCATTACGAAAGGAAACTCAGCTAGGGGTTAAGAAAAACACTTAGATCTATTAATTCTCTCCACAATTTTTTTTTCTGTAACTACAATTTTAAATCAGATATTGAATCTGGACCCTAAAAATCTCCCTTCCTGACTCAGAAGGCTTTATGTGTTTACCAATATGGTTAATTTACCATTGGTTATCAACATGGTTAATTTACCATTGAGAAAGACTTTTTTCACTACTAAAATAAAATTCAATCTAGATAGAAAAATATGGAGCTTGGAATCATTAATATTTCTTAATCTAGTTTCTAAATATTTAGGCTTGCAATAAATAATACTGCCATTCCTCTTTGTTGCAAGAATGAAATATAAGAATCTGTAATACTATGATATCTGTAATTCTGGGGGCTATATGGACAGAATGAATTCAGAAAAAAAAATGTTCAGAAAAAAAATATTGTAGATATTACTGGTAGCCCATGTAGAAGGAAGGGCCAACTTCTCACTTTAAATAACTTGTGCCTGAGTTTAAACTGTTAATAAGGTTGTTTTATTTTGCTTTTCTCTTTTGTTTTCCTTCTGAAATTATTTATCTATTTTGAAAATAGGGTCAAGAAATATTTACTGAAGATTGATCTGGAATGATGCTTTTATAAAACTTAATCACAAGAATTGTACTATATTGTACAATTATTGTGATAAAAGTAATTTTTATAAGGGCATTATTCCAGATCAGTCATGTAGTTTGTAAATCTGGAAAGTATATAAAAGATATCAATGTTGAATAGTTTTATAGGAATTACTTAGCCTTCTGCAACTAGTAAATGAATGTTATGCAGAAGTACTAATGATTAGTCCTTTTTCACTCAATGCTTTGAAACTGCTTAAGGAGACAAATTCTTTGCCATTTTTTATTTGAGAACATAGCGTCCAGTATCATTAAGGAAAATTGTGCCTGTGCTTGTCTCTGTATATAATTCATTTATAAATCATTAGGCCTTGATATCCAGTTACACTAAAGCCAAAAACAATACATAAAGCAGAGAAGTAACTCACAAAATTGATGCTACTCTGAAATCAGCAAGTGACCAATCTTCAAACACAAAGACTTTGCCAGTGATTTACAAAGCAAACAGATGGACTGTTTTTGAGAAGTTTGCCCCTGCTGGGTGAAATGTCTATTAGAAGTGCTTAAAAAACTAAGTGTGAGCTTCTGGAGGCAAGGATCCTATGGAGACATAACTCAATGTGAATACTTAATTCCTGGCTGAACAAACCAACAACGTTTTCAGGGAGAGTGGATTTGATTTGATTTGATTTTAGGATGGTGCTGTCTCCCATTCACTCTCTGAATCTTTATTGCTTTTGATTATTTATTACATAAGAGACATATTCACTAGCTGATGGAATCAGCAAAGTAACTTCTAATTTCTTTATATCCTCTTTTAAAAGTATCTTTAAAAGAACACACACACACACACACACACACACACACACACACACACACATATATATATATATATATATATATATATATATACAAACATAATAATTTTTAAAATTCACTCATGTAGATTAGATGCCATTCCTTAATATCTTTAAGGACTAGTTAAGATAGTTCTTATGGGATTGTGTTACACAATAAGATTCAAAATAAAGATTGAAGGCAAATGTTAATCATGAGGGCTGTCAAAAAAGGTGCCTTTGGCCTTTGTATGAATTCCTATTTTTGTTACAATATCACACAGCAATTTCTTCGAAGTGCTTTGAACTCATGTGTGCTATGAGGCAGTCTAGAATGACAAGCCAATCAAATAAATGGACTAGTTCAACAGATTAAACCCTGTAATTTTATATCTCCAAATGGAATTAAGTAATTTACTAGTACTGAACTTTACCCTTGAATGGTTCTGCTTAAACGAAATAAAACAACAACGCTTTCTTAATTTGATTTAGGGAACTAATTTCATTATTTTTTTATTTTGTAGTCTAAAAATTAAGGCATTGTAGTAGGAAGAACATAAATATGGAATCACTGAACCATTATTGTTAAATATCTACTATGTAATACTTTCTGGAAATGCCAGAATGAAAGGTAAAGTCTTTGCCCATAAGGAGTTTATGATTCATTTGGAGGAGGTAACACATATAAAATAAAATACATATAAAATGTTGAGGGAAGACGCTACTAGATATGGTTACATATAGGTCTAGTAGTCATCAGAATGAAAATGATCATTCATCACATGAGCCGATGCAGTCACAGGCAGAGAGTAAATAAAGAGGAGATGTTCAATGACAGAGGCTTGGAAGGGTATATCCACAGTTAGAGGGCATGATATGGTTAATGATATAGAAATAGCGTGTCTGTTTTTGTCCTTCGTTGTCGAAGAAGACCATGCAGTCAGAGAAATGATGACATGACTTGTACTTGACTTTGCTTTGAGTGAGTGAGGGCTGTGCAGGTCACCAGCCTCCCTTCTCCTCCAGAGCCATCTGAATCCAGTGACCAGATATTCATCAGGATGACTGGAGATGACCCAGGATGAAGCAATTGGGGTTAAGTGATTTGCCCAAGGTCACACAGCTAGCGAGTGTCAAGTGTCTGAGGTGAGATTTGAACTCAGGTCCTCCTGGCTCCTGCACTGGTGCTCTATCCACTGCACCATCTAGCTGCCCCGATATAGAGATAAGACTGAAAAGGAATGCTCATGTAGGTAGGAGGAAAGATAAGAGCGAGAGTAAGGTCATGAAAACCCAGAGAGGAGAGAGTATCCAGGAGGAGAAGGCAATCCATCACATCAAATTCTTTAGAAAAATTCCTTTGAAAAAGACCCAGCCTTGTACTGCTCAGCCGTTCCAAGCTTCAGCCGCAGGTGCTTCCACAGCAGAACCCAGGCAGGTTACCCAGGCAGTAGCCTCCTCTCTTTGCTCACAGGGCCTTCCACAGCTGAGTTCACCTTCAAGGCTACCTCCTACCTACTAACTAGGTTCCTCTGTCTCCTACCTGCTTCGAGGCCTGACAGCACAATTCCCAGAAGGGCTTTGAAGAATTGTTGCCTACATTCCTCACTGGACATCATTTTAGCCAGAGACACTCTGCCGGAACACATTCCTTAGCTTCCCTTCTTATAGTCTTCCTATGTCAGTTGTTTAGACCCCTAAACTGGAGATTACAAACTGTTCTCTATCCCTAGCTACTTTTGTCCTTACTCTCATCTGTCTGAACACTATTTTCCCAATGCTTTGCTGCGGATCTGTTCTTTCCTTCTACTATGACTTCTGCTTCATAATGAACAGAATTCCTTTCATCTTAGATCTCTTCATTATTAACTCCTATCTTCTAGTATACCATAGGTATTTAATAAATGTTTATTGATTGATTCATTCATTCAGTAATCCTGACCTACTTGTTATCCTACAAATAAGATACTCCGTCTCTCAGCTTGTGCATTTTCTAGGTCTTTCCTTTATGCTGGTAATGCTCTCCCTTTTCAACTCTACCTCCCAGCTTCCCTTGCTTCCTTTATGTCCCAATTAAAATCCTGCATTTTATAGGAAGTCATCCTCAACCCCTCTTAATTCCACTGCTTGCCCTCCCTTAAATATTCCTTATTTATTCTACATATAACTTCTTGTTGCTCAGTCATTTCTCAGGTGCATCCAAATCTTTGTGATCCTATTTGGGGTTTTCTAGGCAAACACACTGAAATGGTTCACCATTTGCTTTTCCAGCTCATTTTACAGAAAAGAAAACTGAGGCAAATAGTTAAGTGACTTGCCCAGGGTCTCACAGTTAGTAAGTGTTTGAGGTCAGATTCGATCTCAGGTCTTCTTGACTCTAGGCCCTGCCCTGTGCCACTCAGACGCCCGCATCTATCTTACTTTGCCCATATGTGTTTGCTTGTTTTCTTCTCCAATAGACTGTAAACTTCTTGAGGACAAGCATTATTTCTTTTTGTTTGCTTTGTGGTTTCTTTTGTTAATTGCTTCCTGTTGTATCTTCAGCACCTAACACACTGCTTAGAACACAGAAGGCACTTAATAAATGTTTACTGAGTGACTAAACCATTCACTGATGGAACTGTTTACTTAACAACCCTTTCCATCACAGCCTATGCTTTCTCTCATGCCCCAGATTAACTGGCCGTTATGGGAGAATCAGAATATTCGCTCAACATTGCTACTTCCAGACTTTGCTATTATCACCATCATTCAGTAACTCTGCCTCCTTTGAGTTTCATTTGATCTAAATTGATCTCCCAGTTCAGATCCTGGTGGGCATTATCTATTGATCCCTCAAGAACTTTCTTTCATTTCTCAGTACCTGGCTCACAGCTTTTCTCTCCATCTCAATACTTGCCTTCATAATAGACGCTTTCAACATAAATTTGGAAGGTCCTTCAAATACCCTAATTTCTTAGTTCATTAGTCTACTCAGTTTCAATGACTTCCTCCTCCACTTCACTTCAGCTATACACAGATATCTTGCCCACATCCTATTCCCATGTTCATGACCTTTAAAATTCCTTCATTTTATTGTAATTTCATTCCATCTTTCCAAATCTGACTTAACTCTTTGTCTTCACCCTTACCCACCATTTCATCCACCCCTTAGTTCTTTCTTAAGCTATACTCTTTCTTTGCCTGTTTTCAACCCATGGTAAACCAGTACAACTCTACATTGACCTCTACTCTCAAATCCCAAGCCCCTTTGTCTTGTCATCATTCATTCCTTTCTTAAATACAACTCTACATTACTCTCATCATCTGTCTTCTTCACTCATATTCATGGAATCCTGAAAGGAGTGGGAGAAAATAATAAAATCAAGCTTATTTGCCCCCCTAGAGCTTTATCTATGATCAAATGGAATCTTTTACTGAATCAATGCAATCCTTCTACTCTTCCCTAATTAATTTGTTTTCTCACTCACAGCAATTTGAAAAATTCTGTCTTTCTTAAAGTCTCCCATGACAACCATTACCTCTACCCTCTTGGTTGAAGACCTTGCCTCATACTTCATTGAAAAAAAGTGAGACCATTCTCTGGTTACTCCCCTTTTTCCTATCATTTTCATCTCATATCGTGCAAACATTTTCCCCCACCTTCTTTACCTTTGCTGTCTCAAATGGCGAGGTCATCCTTATTATTGCTAAAGGAAATCACTCTCCTTGAACCCTTGATTCCATTCTGTTCCTATCTTTGCCAGTATTGCTGCAACTATACTCTCTTTTCTTTATAAAATCATTAGTCCCTTTCTACCCACTGTTTCTTTCCTTGATGTCTACAAACACATTCATCTATGCTCCATCCTTAGAAACTCTCCACTTGATCTATGCCTCCTCTCTTGCTCTCTTCCTATATCTCTGTGTCCCTACTTAGCTAAACTCATTGAGAAAGCCGTCTGTACCTGGTGTCTCCATTTTCTTTGCTCTCACTTTATATTTTTCTAAACTTTCTGCATTTTGTCTTTCAGCCCCATAAGTCAACTGAAATTACCATTTTCAAAGTTACCAATGATCTCTTTACTGTGAAATATATTGAACATTTTTTAATCCTTAACCTCCTAGATCTTTCATTAAATTTTGAGGTTGTTAATTGCTGTCTCTTCCTGGATACTTTCTTGTAGAGAACCTTGAAGGGTTTGAAAGAGCCCCTTATCAAGAGTTCCTCTTCTCCAAGGGAGAGTAGCTGACTTGAGAAGTTAAGTGTTATTTTGTTCTCAGGTGCATGTCCTTGAAATTCGGGTGTTGAAGTTCCAAGAATCAGCGCCCCTGCTATACAGGATAACATTCCAATAAAGAGGCCTCCCTTTCTACTTATCACAGTCTGTTCTTTTTCATGCCTCAGTAGCTACCCTTACGGATTTTTACTATTTAAGCACCCCGACCACCAAATTTATTGGCTCAGTATGTCTACAATAAACTCATCTTGTTCAGACTGCTATGTCCCACCTGTCTTTTCATCCTTGCTCTGTGAGCCCCGTAACCGCCCTGGACCTGATAGACTGCGCTGGCCATAGGACTTTCTCTTCTCTAGGTTTTCATGACATGCCTCTCTCCTGGTTCTCCTTTTACCCATCTACAACTCTTTATTTTCCTTTGAATGAATTTTCATCTATTCTGTGCCCACAATTGTCCCTCAGAGTTCAGTCCACACCAGTTTTCTCTTTTCCCTCAATATTCTTATTTGGTGATCTCACCAGCTCCCATGGCATTATGTATTTCTCTGTGCAGATGATTTCCACATTTATATATTCAGAAATTATCTTTCTCCTGAATTCTGGTCACAAAAGGCTCTTTGTGTTCAAATCCATAATGTAACCTTTTTTTATTATATTATGCTTCATAGAATATAAAAATGAATTATCAACATTTAGTCAATGTAATATGTTTAAAAGTCAGCAGTTACCATGGATATGATCCAAATTGTGGAAATTTTATATGTATGGACAGAACACAGAAGTAATTTCTATTCATAGTACATAATAAAATTAAACTTTAACTTTTTTTGGATACTGAGTAACTAAAGTCATTAAAAATCGGATTGAAGTAGGTTTCTTATAGGCATCTCAAACTCAGTATGTTAAAAACAGAACCCACTATTTTTCTTCCCAAATTCAAACTTTACATATTGAGGAGACTATGTCTAAGAGTAGCTAAGTTGCTCAGGGCCATATAGTCACCAAGCATCTGAGGAGTGATTTGAACTGTTATTTTTGACTCTAAATCCTTCACTTTATACTTTATGCCACCTAACTGCCTCCTGCTACCTAATCCCCCCAAAAAGGCCTTTATAGATTCCCTTAGTTGTTTAGGGTTCTCTCCTCAAATTATTTTATATGTGTTAATGTTGTATCCAATAAAACATAAGATCCTTGAAGGCAGGGAAATTTTCTTTTTGCATTAGTATCCCTAAGAAATACTATATTATCACTCTAATATCTATATAGCACCAACCATCTTGTTGTTCAGTTGTGTCCAACTCTTTATGACCCCACTTGAAGTTTTCTTGGCAAAATACTGGAGTGGTTTGCCATTTCTTTCTCCAGTACATCCACTGCATCCAAGGAATCAATTTTGTCAGGTAACCAGATATTAAGTGACTTGCCCAGAGTCATAAAGCTATTAACTATCTGATGCTAAATTTGAACTGAAGTCTTCCTGACTCCAGGCAGAAGGCTCTATCCACTGAGTCATCAGCTGCTTCTAAAGCTGACCATAGGATTTGCTTTATGAGAAGTTACTAAATTAAATCCC